>OMLP01023785.1:0-10000 GCA_900302685.1 Spondyliosoma cantharus | reverse complement strand
TGAATCTAAATAAATCCTCAGTTCAAGTACGATATGAGAATGTTCCGGCTCTGGGTGCTGCTGATGCCTGACTCTCTCTAACTGCCCTCCTGCTGCAATTATCTCCTGCCTCGCTGCCAGCTGTGTCTTCTCGTCCCCTGAGTCATAGTCCTAATCAGAGCCACTGTACATCATCTCCATACTGTATCCCGTCTCAAACTGGCATCCAGCTGTGGTCCCTGGGAGGCAGCTGGGCCTGGTTGAGCTGACCCCTGTGAGCTAATGGCTAACATACTGGAAAGCTGAGAATGTGCCAGTCAGTCACAAAGAGCATCTTTGCTTTTACTCACAGCTGATTTCACTCCGTGGGATTTGAGTTCCTCATGATTTTAAACAGCGGTCAAATGTACCTACTGTATTTACTCAAGAGTTGTAACTTTAATGCAGTTTGGGAGGACTTTCTTTTTTAGTTACTGCGCTGTTCTTCAGTCCTGGCCATCGGGGCCCCCCGACCCTGCATGTTTTAGATGTTTCCATGCTCCAACACACCTCAGCTCATCACCAAGCTCTGCTGAAGCCTGATAACAACCCATACATTTGAATCAGGTGTGTTGAGGCAGTAAAACATCTCAGGGCTCAGGATTGAAGACCACTATGTTACTGTAAACAGCTGTATCCTAATAACCCCACTACAAATGTTGTTCTTTTTACTTCGATACATTTATTAAACACCTGTTGTTAATAGTCACTTGTAGTCACTGACAGGTGATGGAGCTAAAAGTGACAAAGCTAGCAGGCTGGATGGTGCAACCTAGCTAACCCCAACACAGCTACTATATCCTTCTCTATTTTGGACTTTCCGACTCTTTGTTCCCTCAAAGGTCAGCTCAGCACAGCAATAATCAAAGATGCAAATGACTACACCAAAGTTGATCTTTAGAGATACCTCTCCTGTAACACTGTGTTAAAGCTGTAGTCGGTGTGACAACAAAAGAGCCATGTTGATTAACAGACTCCATGGCTGATACAGGATATCAAAGTATCTCTGTTATTCAGAGCTGGTATGACTGAGACACTTTGATATCTGCTTCAACATATATAGAGTGTCAGGAAGAGTATTACTGATTCACAGAGCTCTCTCTCGCTCTCACATGCACGCACGCACACACACACACACACACACACACACACACGCACACACGCACACACACATAAGAAGTGCATCGTGCAGTGGAAACATGAGTTGTTATCGGCCAGCTGGTTGCTATGTGCTAGTTTTATTTTAATTACACCTACCTAGCAATGTTTGTTTGTGTGTGTGTGTGTGTGTGTGTGTGTGTGTGTGTGTGTGTGTGTTTGTGTGTGTATGTGTTAGTTTTCCACTTCTTTATATGTAGCTGAGTTGAGTGTTTCATTAGATTTATTTGGGCAGTCCACCTGTTCACATGCCTCCACCCAGAAATAGTTTCTGTCATTCATCTTCCTCATTTTTCCTTCTCTTCCCTTTATTTTCTCCTAGCTTTGACCACTATACAGTCTGCTGTGATGTACAGCGTTTTGTAGCTCTGTTTCCTTTCATGGCTCACGCTGAGTAACATATTGAGTCATTCAATTGATTAATTATAAGCTGTTGGCTTCTTCATTGAGGCAATATGTGAGAGTTGGCCAACTGTCGAACTCATACTCAAAACAAATAGGGGGCAGAATATAGCCAGAGTAAGCACTAACTGCAGCTAACTGTAGCCGTGTCCGTTTGTTGGTTGGTTGGTTGGCAGTAGGGAACACAGTACCAAGGTGGTTTTCTTGCCAGGTTTGGCTCCTGGCAACACGGGGTAGTCCCATTAGTCAGCTAATAGGGCAGCAAACGTGAGCTGCAAGACTAAACGAGTCTGTAAGGGCATACCCATACGGTTGCTCTGTACCGTACCGAAGCGCGATTGTCCCTTCTCCCCAGTCCCCCACTGGGCTGCAGCCAGCCGCAACCGGGCCTGAGCACAGTTACCTCTTGTAACAACACAGAGAACATTAACTTTGACTTTTTTGTGGCTTATTTCATGTAATTTCGGTCATAGACGGCCCTCTTACATTTCTGGATTTCTTGATTATGCGGGGTGGCCTAATGGGGTTGATCTTACTTTATATCCAATTTGCGCACCCATGCTCATGCTTGCATGAGCAACTGCACCATGCCGAAGCACACCTCCTCCAACCATGCCAGAGCCAAGGAAGTGTACTGTGCTCTTGCACGTTACGGAATGCCTGGTGTGAGTGCGTCCTAAAACACCTCGATATTGTTATTGTTAACCATTCTAGTGTTTGAATGTGTTCAAATGGAATGCACATTGAACCTCTAACCAGTGAGCTGAAACACAAATTATTATTTTTTTAGAGTACTTTTAAATGCCTCCAATGTATATGGAGGATATCTTTAAGAAAACCACCGTGATGCATATTAAGACATCATTTTCACCTTTTCACGTCGCTAATTGCTACAAACAACTTTTAACCTGCTGGAAAGACGACAGATGTTCCCTGTCCCAGTTCCTACAAATAACTGAAAAGTTGCGTGTAAATTAATCAGTCCCATTTGGATTTATATATACCGGGAGGGGGAGTGTGGGATTAAGTATCAGACGCACTTCTTAGTAATCATACCCACTGGCTAATATATGGGGTGGTTTGGACAGATGACACAGAGCTCTGTCGGTCAGATCAGTTACAGAAGGTTCAGTGTGCATCTGAGGGTACAGCAAAGCACTGTGTGAAGTTTGACTTTTTACATCTTTATCATATGACCGTCTAAGCAGAACTGACTGTGTGTGTGTGTGTGTGTGTGTGTGTGTGTGTGTGTGTGTGTTTGTGTATATAAATATGTTTATGTGCGTAGGTGTGAGGTGTGAATACCAGAGATGACCCTGTATCATAAATCTTACCACTGCAGATCACACCAGGCTAACCAGCAGCAAACGAATTAAGAACGGCTTCAGAATGAATTTATAGAGCATTTAATCTCAGCATCTGCTGATGTCAGCAAACACTGGAGAGACACCAGGAGAGATCAAAGAAACTTTGATCATTTTGAATTTTGAGAAGTGTGAAATGGTCTGGTCGTATCTGTTCAACTGATGTTAAGGCCTGATCAGATCAGCATTTAAAAGTGTGAAGCTCTGCACAACCTGTTCATTTCAATGAAATCGCCATGATCAGTAGCAGTTGCTTCTGAGGGCAAAGACAATTAGTGAGATTTTTTAACATCAAGCTCAACTTTGGTGGACTTTGACACATGCATTTACAACGCTAAATAGCAAGCTGGCCTGACCTTTTGGGGGAACAGAGAGTCCAAAATGGAGGAGTGTGTCCACCTCACGCAGTGCCCAGCATAGCTCTGCAAATCTTCGATCTGAACTCAGGCCTTCATCAGTCAGGATACGTGAGGGTGCATAGGGCCTTTAACCTCCTCTGGAGTACAAACTGCCCCACAAAAGAAGGGTGGTATGTGTACAGTGTGAGACAGGAGTTAAATAAAAAACTTTGTGAAATTGTCGTCCTGTTTATGACAAAGCTTGATAGCTTGCTACGTCTTTAAGCTTGTTTCCCACCTCTGCTCTGTAACTATATATTGAAAAAACGGATGTATAATTTGAGAATTATATCCCAGTGTTGAGTAAATGTAAATATGGCATGAAGATGGATTTTGCTATCCTACTCGCTGGAGCATAGAATTAGTCATTAGATGGCCATTAGAATTAGTTTATACCTGTCAGGTAATACATACAAAACAGTTGCAGTATCACACTAGTCCAAATCATTCACCTCAGGTTCCAGTATCAGACTTAACAAGACAGTGCTAGTTCCATCTGACTGGTCTAAGAAAGTCAGTTGTAGTATCAGACTGGCCTAAAAACGTTTTTCACACTAGTCTAAACGTATCAATTCCAGTTCTGTTATCAAACTAATTTAAACAAATCAGTTCCAATTTGAAACCTCTCAGCACTTTTGTTACTCAGTGTTTTTCTCTTCAGATTTGCAGATAGAAATGTGTTGTTGCAAGAAACTCGTGAAGAAACTTTCTGAATGTTTGTTTGCGGATCTGTTACCTCTTTTGACCAGTCTGAAATGAAAAGCTGTCTGGCTCGTAACCTCGTTGTTGGCTGGCACTCATACTGGTTTACAGACCGTTTCCATGCGAAAGCAGTAGCAGATGTGTTTCAGTATTTATAGCACCTTCTTAGAACAGCAACTTACTGTAAGACAGAAGGGTTACTGTGTGTGTGTGTGTGTGTGTGTGTGTGTGTGTGTGTGTGTGCGCGCGTGTGTGCGTGTTGTAACCAGATCTCATAGGACAGAAGGACAGATTTAAGACGACTCTGTCATCACACTATTCGTCACTCACACGCATACTGAAAGACATCTCCAATTCATACGGATCATATCTGAAAACCGTCTCAGACTGAACACAAGTTTGTAGAAAATTCACTCTTTAGAAATGACTAAATTAGATACAATTCCAACAGCCAGCATTCAGATTAAAAACACTGGATGTCTGAGTGTGGTGTTTATGGACACTGAAACACTGACATTGAAGATCAGACTGCGGCGAATGGGAGGTGACGGAATTTGTAAAGGCTCAAAGAGTCCAGCCCTCAGGGTGTCCAGGGTCCTTGAGGTGGTTTAACATCTCCTTGAGCAGATTCCATGGGTTTGTAAGGACATTCTAATGTCTAACAGGTGGTTATAGTAGTCATCTTCTGTAATCATTAAGGAAGTTCAAATGGTCCTTGAGGGAAACGAAGCTTGGAGATTTGGTTTGAAGGTCTCTTTAAGAAAGATCCTTGAGTTGTTTTCAGTGTCAGTTGCTTCTTGTGTTGTTTAAGAATGTTCTCGAATGTCCTTCTAGGGGTCTCTATTGGGTTCAAATGATTCGTGAGATGGTCTCAGAGGTCTGGTAGGAGTTTGCAGTGGTTCCTTTGTCTCACAACACAATGCTTAATGTGCTATGCTAAACATATTTGACAAGTTGATAGAAGTGAAAAAATGTCAGCGGGTGGTGGTGTACAATAGTTAGTCCTCAGTCGCGCTTCGGATCACCTCCAACTCCTGATCCAGTAGAGGAGCAACACCTCTGATCACCAACCACTGGGCAAACATTGTCATGATGTTATGAAGTATTACTGACCAGCCGGTTAAAGTAGTAGTTGAAATTGCAGTCATTATGTACAGTAATATTTAGCTGTTACATGTGAGTCAATCAAACTTGGGAAGCCAAATACTAAGTACTGCTAATAAGAACTCTGACAGTAGTAAGTTGATGAATACTTTCCTGCTTCCTTCACAGTGGGTGTAAATACCTCTGTGTTTGTATTACTAATGACAGTCTGCTGGAGTTCAGATTGAATTTGCTGGTATGACATCTTCTCTGGCACACTATTATTGAGTGCGAAGCTTTCATTTTGGCAGGTCGCCGAGCTGACACATTACGCCATCTTTGAAAATAGACACTAATCTGTATTTACTATCATAAATAATCTCCCAGCTAATCGCAGCTGATCCAGACAGTCATCTGAGCTACATGTGTTTGATTACAGCAGTGTGTTGTGTCATGCTGTTCTGAACTTAATAATGAGCTGTAGTGATAAATACAGACACTGACTCATAGCTCTGCTATATGAGGACAAACTCAGGCAGCAGAAACACGGCGCAAGGCTTATCCACTGCTAGCCTAATGTCTTCCTAAAAACACGCACAAAGTTGACCTGGCCTTGCCTGGTTTGATCTGGGTATATATAAAATGTAAAGCCAAAACTGATAATACGAGTATAAAACATTCAGATTGTGTTAGAATGGGTTATACCAAATTCAGATTGGGTTATAAGGGTTAAAAGACATTTGAAATTGGATATGGGTGGGCTATAACACATTTCGATTGTGTAAGGATGGGTATAACCCATTTAGATTGGGCTGGGACAGGTTATAAGGCATTTAGGTTGAATTGGAATAGGTTATAAAACATTTAGATTTGGCGAGGATGGGTTTCAAGATATTTAGATATTTAGATTGGGTTAGGATGGTGTATGAGACATTTAAATTGGGTAAGGGCCTGTCATAAGCCATTTACATTGGGCAAGGAAGGGTTATAAGGCATTTGGATGTAATTAGAATGGTTATAAAACATGAAGATTATTCAAGGGTGGGTTAAATGACGTTTTTATTGGGTTAGGGTGGGTTATAAGACATTAAAATGGGTAAGGATTGCCAGTAAGACATTTAGTTTGGTTTATTTTTGGATTACAAAGGATTAGAATGATGTATGGCTACAGTGGCTAATATGGTATGTCAAAATAGGTTATGTTGCGTTTAAAATGGAATAGTTAGTAATAGTACATCAGAATGGAACTGACAGGGTTTTTAAGAACTGGTTACATTTAATTTTAGAGCATTTAGAATGGTTTATATGATATAAGAAACTTACAATGGTCTAGAATTATTTCTAAGATGTTTTTAATGTGTTATTCTGTATTTAGAATCCGTTATAAGTGGTTATCGGTCATTTACAATTGATAGCAGTGGGTTAATGAATTGATTGCAATGGGCTCTAGATGAATTAAATGGGCTAGAATGGGTTATATTTTATTTTGAAAGGATTGCAATGGGTTATAGTACATTTAGACTGGATCATGAGTTATAGGACACACAGAGAGGTTGGAATGAATTTTAAAGCATTTAGAATTGGTCTGATTGGTTTATAATGTATTGGAAATAGAATAGAATGGGTTCACCTCAGTTAAGTTGGACAGATGGACCAAAACAATAAGACCAAAACTTCTCCTTCTCCTTCTCCTCTTCTTCTTCCTCCTCCACCTCCTCACCCTCCTCCTCTATCAGGACTGATTCAGTCGTTCTCAGTGTTTCCACCCACACTCCGTTATGAAAGTATTCACTGCAGGGCTTCTACAGGCTATAAGAGTAAACGGACAGAAACCAATACGCTTATTCTAAATCAGACCTACCCTCTGTGTATACTGTGTGTGTGTCTATGTAACACCTCCTGTGTAACAGGGAACAAACTCAGCAGGAAGCAAGTTTAAATTTGGATTCTCACTTCAGGGGCGGCACCTTCAACGGCCCACCGCAAACATGATCGACACAAATGTATTGAGTAGATATGACTCTGGCTTTTAAATGTGTATAGTAGGTAAAAGTTTGGCTAATGATAGTTCCTCTTTGAAAGACACTCACACACTATTTTTCCTTTCCTTTCCTTTCCTTGCCTTACTTTACTTCATGTATGGTGTGATGTGTATGACTCTTGATTTAGTCACCTTGGGTCCCACTGTAAGTGCTCAATTAAAAGCACATCTAATTACTCTCTGCACCCTTAAATGGAGATAAGGAAAAAACCCAGAGCAACTCTTACTGGCCCCTTTGGCAACTGGACACGTGGTGGACACATTCGATTCATGCACTCATTCACCTTTTCCTCCTCTATCTGCCTCCAGCAGCTGCATCGCCATATGTTCTTTATCATGCTGCTGTACAGCTGATCAGCTGCTCAGGTCTCCAGGTTAAAATGACATAAATATCAGAGTGAGATGGATTTCATCCATTTGTTCTTCCGGAGGTTTGCCAAGAAGCGTCCGTATCGCTTAGCAATATCTTCAAGGACGAGCTCAAGATACCTTCACTGAGCTGCTTACATTAACACAAATGGTTACAGATCCAACAATTTATCTGAAACCTTAATGAATTGCTTTTTTTCTGACATCAAAGCCTCAGTATATTTCATCCGATCTCTGATCTCAGCACTTCATAGATTACTCAGTAATTCACATAGCGTTCCTACTCAAACCTTAGCAGAATAGTCAAAACGTGTGTGTCTTCAAAGGTAGGTTTTTGATCTTACAAATGTCTCCGGTTTGCTGTTTTTTTTTTCCCCCTGCAGCCAAACCAACATTTAAATGCAATACTTCCAAAGATTGAGTGGATGTAATGTATGTTTCGTTAGAAAAGAAGATGAGAGTGAAGTGGTGCAGTTTGTAGAAATGTTATATTCATGTTAATGTTATGTTTATACATTGGTTCTGCCTGGAGCAAATATTTATCATTTTGACCCGATAGTACACATCTGTGAGATCACAAAGGTTTTTTTTTTTAATATTGACTGACGGCTCCAGCAAATCTCTTTCAGAAAGACACGTATGAGAAAATGTGAATGATAATAGGAACAGAAGGGGCAGGACTTTTGAAATTTGCTTGAAGGGGCAATGTGTTGAGCCATTTTGAAAGGACATCATTTACTTAGTTTGACGTTGAACGGATTGCCAATGACCTCGAGTGACGACCCTTCAAGTAAAGAGTTCCTTCAAATCAATCAGATATCATAATTCGATCATTCAAACTCTCTGTCTCTCTGTTTCCAGGAAGTGGGTGTAGTGCAGTGGGCCGGGCGTTGCCAGGGCTCATAGGCGCCACTGGTCCCTCAACGATGATGAAACCATTCCTGTCATTTCCTGTCGAGACGACATCACCAGTTGGACTTTTCCCAAACTTCAACACGGTATGACAGGGTGTTGTAGCTGCCGGCAGTGCAGACTGACTGTGATAAAGAAAAATGTCACTCTGTCAGCATCAATCTGTCATCACTGTTCAGATGATCCTGAGCAGCATGCTGACCTCTGACCTCTGTCCGACTCCTGCAGATGGACCCTGTGCAGAAGGCCGTCATCAACCACACCTTTGGTGTTACCTTGGTACCCAAGAAGAAACAGGTCATCTCATGTCATGTCTGCCAGCTGAGGTTCAACTCTGATGTGAGTGTCTGTGTTTCTATGTGTGTGGGTGTGTGCAGTTTTAACTTGTAGATGTGATTCATCCTCTTCAAGACGGTTTGATTATGTTTTGCTACTGGGATCAACCTCCATCTACAGCCTGGCCCTTCCACTATGCAACAGCTCCAAAGATTGCTCCAACACTTGAATGTCTTCTTTTTATATTCACATTCTGCACCTGCTCAATGAATAAGGTACAGAATGTGAATCAGACAGCCTTGAACATGTTTAAAGGTAAATTGTGTTATATTTTAGTTGAGATAGATTAGTTTGCCATTTGAGAAGAAGACAGAGAAGAAGATTTCATAAAATTCTGAATGTACTTTATTATTGGCAAACGTTGCGTGTTCGCTAGCAAGCTAGAAAGTCAATAACATTAGGTCTTATTAGCAAGCAATGTCAGTAACATATAACTTGCTAGCTAATATGAGCATAGCAGGTGTGCCAGGATCTGAGAAAGTTTGTTTTTTTAAAGGATTTTTTTATGCAGAAAATTACCAGTTTTTTTTTACTTACTTACTTTACTTTTCTCAACTCTTACTTTTGCCTCCCTCTAAATGCAGAGACTAAACTGACTGAAGTTGGTGTTGCCCTCTTCTTTTAAGCAGCTGTCCTAAGAACATGAATACAAATTTGATCTGCAGAGAAACACTAAAAAAAATATTTTTCTTATGATTCTTAATGCAGACTGTGTTATAGCATGCTTTGCAAGGCTTGTTTGTTAGTCTGCTTTTGTGTATTCCTCCAGGTGTTCCTAGCAGCAATAATAGCAGGTATATAATTATGTGTAACCCATACCCGTCTATATTAACACAGTGCGGTGTAAATGACACTCGACTCATTCACCTAATGACTGCTGAGAGGTAACAAGCTGTCTCGTCAGTGACATGCCAATCAGACATGACTAATGTATAAGAGCTGGTAAAATTATTCATGAGCTAACATGAAAACAGGAATCACTGTTGAGGAGAGGAAGGCAGCAAGAGAGGGCAACATTTTCTCAGTCCAATATGATGAATAAAAGTTGAGTCATGGAGCTTCCAGACAGTCACATGAGGACACTGTTAACCTGGAGGTTTGTTACAGTGAACTGACACACTGTTACTCTGGGCTTGGTACATCTATTATGATGGTAATAGTAATAGATTATCCTATCATAATAATAGGATGATCTGAACTGTTAATACACTGCATCA
>OMLP01023783.1:0-14090 GCA_900302685.1 Spondyliosoma cantharus | reverse complement strand
GTTTGGCGGTTGCCAGGAGAACGGTACCTGTCTGACTGCATTGTGCCAAGTGTAAAGTTTGGTGGAGGGGGGATTATGGTGTGGGGTTGTTTTTCAGGAGCTGGGCTTGGCCCCTTAGTTCCAGTGAAAGGAACTATGAATGCTTCAGCATACCAAGAGATGTTGGACAATTCCATGCTCCCAACTTTGTGGATGGCCACTTCCTGTTCCAACATGACTGTGCACCAGTGCACAAAGCAAGGTCCATAAAGACATGGATGAGAGAGTTTGGTGTGGATGAACTTGACTGGCCTGCACAGAGTCCTGACCTCAACACGATAGAACACCTTTGGGATGAATTAGAGTGGAGACTGAGAGCCAGGCCTTCCCGTCCAACATCAGTGTGCGACCTCACAAATACACTTCTGGAAGAATGGTCAAAAATTCCCATAAACACACCTTGTGGAAAGCCGTCCCAGAAGAGTTGAAGCTGTTATAGCTGCAAAGGGTGGACCGACGTCACATTAAAACCTATGGATTAAGAATGGGATGTCACTTAAGTTCATATGCGAGTCAAGGCAGGTGAGCGAATACTTTTGGCAATATAGTGTATACCAAAACAGATCTTGAAGGAGAGTGAATACTGGGCTTTCATTCATCAGACTTACGGCAATATTCAGCTTGTTCATCAAACTGAATAGATACAATATGAAACATCCAAATAATCTTATAATTTTGGAAACTTTCTTGTGAGTGCCCTGATGTGGTTTTTGTTTGTCAGTGGGTGATAATGGACTTGGGCTCATGACCTCACTATTTCTACCGTTCTGGCTTCAGCCATGCTTGTGATTGTTTAAAGCAGTATTTATGGCTAAAAAGGTTAGAAGGCTTCAACAGTCTCTAATACTGGTCATGATAAGCAGTTATATGACTTTTTGAAATGTCTGACCTGCATAAATGGAGGTTAGCAGCAGGGTCGCAAAGCCTTGGTAAATGTCACCTGTGGACTAATTCTTACTAATAATCCTTTATTGATCTCTGAAAGTATCAGATAAACCAAGGTCAAATGGAGTAGAGAAACGTAAAAACCTGAAACTTGCTTACTTGCATGCTGAAAAAAAGAAAGTACACTCAGTCAGTAAGTGCAAAGGTGGACCAATGTCTGGCCCAGAGGCAGTGAAAGGTCATTCATTACATCTGCAGCGATGTCCTCAGTGCACAACGTTGGTGCTGAGCTGGCTTGTTTGAGATCACTGACCTCCATATTCCAGCAGTCAGGTAGGACACTGTGATCACGGAGACTTGCTGCCAAAGCTGTTTAGCATCAGGGCCGGTCAGAGCTGCTGCCGGGTGAGTATGTTGTCTCAGCAAAAGTGGAAGCACAGGAGCATTAATTTAACAGTATGATGTCCATGGATGAGTTTTGGTCCCGGAAGAAGACAAGAAATCCAATTCATTATCTGATCATTCACCTCATATGTAGGTGAATAAGGGTATACGGTGTATTTCCAGTGAACAGGAAAATAGGCCTGTGGTGTTCTGTTTCAGGCTCTTTGTGTAACACAAGTACACAGGTGTTAAGACAAGGAAAGGGTCGGTGAGCTCAACAGGAAATGCAGTAAAACGATCCTGTGAATGATGCTTGTGTTTTTGTTTTTCCAAGAGTCTGACCTAGTTTATAATCTTTTCTTCCACTGTGTTGACCTTGAAAGCGGACTGTAAATTGATTTGCTGGAATTTGTCAAGCAAAATTCTATAGTACACAAAATAGAGTAATAATTCATGGAATGTGGAGCAGCCCTTCAAAAGTAAAATAATTTTCAATTTAATGTCAAGCAGGACTGCACTAAAGTTATACAGAACTTAAAACGTAAAAATGTACAATACATGTTCTCCGGGGGTCTATAGAAGAAAAAGGTCTTCGTTTTGAGACAACAAATGTTATTGGAGTTATGGAAAAGCCATGAAAAGAAGGCAATTATTGTTTATCAATATCAGCTGAAAAAATACACAATGTGCATCCCTAAAAAGAACTGAACCAGGACCGAGCACAGATCCTTGAAGAACCTCATAGGATGAAGAGGAATTTTCAATTATCACCAGCTTCTCTCCAGCTTGCCTTTGTTTTCTCTTCCAAATAAGTTGTTTGACTAATTGGTGGTTTACCTGATGTGTTTCTTGCATGTTTCACTTCATTTTAGAGATGTACAGGGTTAGGTTCCCCAAGTACTCATCTCTTGCTTCCATTTGCTTCCATTTCGGTGCACCAAAGTGAAACATTGCCAAGTGCCAACTGCCTGTCCAAAGCATCAACAGCAGAAGATGTCAAAGAAAGTCATGGGCAGATTTAACGTTATAAATATCACATCTCTTGCAGGCAGTGCACATCATGGAGCTTGCCCTGCAGCGGTATGGCAGCTATGAGATGTTTGAACAGGTCACTGGGGGCAACCTCCTCACCAAGAGTCGCATCTGGCACAACGTCAAGAAATACATGGAGAAGGAAGGCTGCATGGGGGAGGTATTTGATGATGCTTGCTTTTTATGTGCACACTCATGGTTTTCATTTCTCATTTTTTATTTTTTTCCCAAGGTTTGTGTTTAAACACAATGACAAACATAACACAGCTCTGGCGGTTCTCACTCTAGTCTAGAGGATTTAACATACAGTAAAAATGTCATTGAGAGGCTGAAATTTGGAGCCTGGTATTTTCCTGTTCCCGCAATTTGTCCTTCATGGTGACGGAGGAGCAGACAAGAGGGCACCTAAGAGAATGAGCTCCAGGGAAAAGTAAGATCTTGCAAAAAGCCGCCACTTCGCTGAAGTCATTCTGCAGTTTATGTAACCATCAACGAATACATGTTACATCACCGAGTTAATAATGTTCCACTGAACACATTACGCCACATATACCCGCACCTTGTGTATGCTTGGTGAAGCTCTAATGAGTCTTGACATACACATGCAAAGAAATACAAGGGAAGGAATGGCATTGAAGGAGAAATCTGACTAAAAAACTCTTCTTCTTCCACACAGACACGTAATAGGGTATAAATAGAACACACACACATCTGCTGCCTGCCAATCTATTTACATTCTTGTCAACTTTAGAATAGTGTAGTTTATTACTTGTAGTTTATTTGGCCCTTTAGACAAACCTTTCAGTTTAAAAGAGTACACAATGTAGAAAATTAGATAATGTGAACCATTTCAAGACATCAACAGACATGAACAGATGTACAATCTAATTCTAACTAATACAACAACAATGCAATAACTTTGGTGTGACCGTGGTGACATTGTGTCAAAGATGTCTCTGTACCTTGTTGAAAACTACAGTTGTCTACTTAAGTTAGCATGCTAACCTGCTGTCCTTTCTCATAATACCACTTTGTACCTCAAGAGGTGATAGTAGCTCCTAGCTCCTGTTTTTTCACCTGTACATAGAAGAGTGGTTGTCATTATCAAAATAAAACTCAGCAAAACAGTCTTGATTTGTCTTTCCATATCGCCTCTGCTTTGGTCGAAATAAATCAACAATTCACAGAGTAAGATGTATAATATTCTTTATGCTGTTTTCAACTTTCTGTGGCTTCGGGCCTCACCTGTCCGCTCCTGGTGTGTCTTCTCATCCCTTGAGCCATAGTCCTGAGCAGAGCTGCTGTAAATCACATCCCTACTGTATCCTCTGCCTTCAAACTGAACTTTCTTTTTTTGTTTTAAGGGCTCGCTGAACTACTTCCTAACAGCAGCTAGTAGCTATAGCCAAAGACAGCTACAGCAAAGAGTATAGCAAGCAGCAGTTTCCAGTTATACTGCCCTTTATAGTTTTGGGGCTTAATGATCGTTGAATTCTGGCCATTTCTTACAAATGACACCTTTAGAGGAAGATGCACCCAGAAATTAAACGCAAAACAGTAACATTAAGTTGTATGTGTCGGCAGATTGTAGTCCAGGTGACAGACGACCTTCTGTCCAGAGCCTCAATGACGGTGGTGAACAGCAGGCCCACACTGACCATCAACGTCTCCACTGCCCGAGAGCACTGGCTGGAAGGCATGCTGAGGCATGAGATTGGTAGGTACATCAGGAGACATTACTAAGGGATTGGCTGTGTTTCGATATCTGCTGACAGACTATTATTGCTGTCAATACATAGAGGTGTGAAATTTCCCTGGCCTCACGATTCGATTCCATTAAGATTCAGCTGTCAACGATTCAAATGCAAAACCAATCTTGATGTATCTCAGCTCATGGCATCCTCAATGATAGCTGCACATGGATACTTTTTTCATCATTTAAATTCCCCTTTAATTCAGAAAGTCCTTCCAGAATTTTTTCCAGAAAATATTTTCAATACATGCAAAACAAAGTGTTGATGAAGGTTGTCAGTCATCCAGGTCATGGTACCTCTAAGTGCTGTATCATAGGCAACTGGACTTGTTTCAGTTTCTTGAAGATGCTTCACCTCTCATCCAAGAGGCTTCTTCAGTTCTAACTAACTGGAGGGGATTTGCAGATTCGTTAAGGACGTGTGTGAGCTCTGAGTTTCAGAGTCATTAGGGCCTCTTGTGAGTCATTGACCTAACCAGCCTTCATGGGGTTGCTAGGGCTAGGTGGGTGCAGGTGTGAATAGTTGTTAAGCTGTCTGGGGAGGGAACTCAGAACTGCATTGAAGGTAGCCGATAAGTAATGTTGTAGGCCACCACCTCTGTTCAAAGACGGTTGTTCCAGTTTGACGTAGATAGATTATTTACTCCTCTTTCAAACCACCTGTCTTCTCTGGCCAAGATGTTGTCATTGTTGAGGAGGGCTAACTGCTCAGGTCAGCTCCTCAGCTATGCTCCGGTTGGTTAGAACTCAGCATCAATGTAGAATCTTCCCTGCCACATCACGATGCATCATATAATCAAGAAGTTTCCTCACCTGTATTAATGCACTGTGTCAGTAAACCATTGCACGGATTTAGTTGATAATGCTGCAAATAAAGACAACTATATAAATGGTCCTTGTCTCTGTCCACCAGGCACACATTATTTCCGTGGCATCAACAACTGCCACCAGCCATGGAGCAGCAGTGTGGGCAGGAAGAAGCACAACCTGAAGCCGCTGAACCCCACAGAGGAGGGCCTGGCCAGCATCCATAGTGTCCTGTTCAGGAAAGACCCCACACTGTGGCGTGCTGCCCTGCTCTATTACACTGTCTACCAGGCTAGCCACATGTCCTTCTCTCAGCTCTTCCACAATCTGGGACGTTTCGTCCAGGACCCCAACACCCGCTGGGACTATTGTGTCCGAGCCAAGAGAGGCCAGATCGATACAGCACAGCCAGGTCACTATGTCCCAAATCAGGGTTTAAGACACATGTAATGTAAGGTCAGACAATCCATCACTGGTTGTCTTAACCTGAATTGATTCACAAGTGATATATTCAAAATATCATTCAGAATGATATTATTATTATTATTACCCTTTTTAAAATTCATACTTGTCAGACTTCTCTTCTGACTTTCACATGCAGGGTGCTTCAGTAAAGACCAGGTCTACCTGGATGGTATCCTGAAGATCCTGAGATACAGAGACAAGATCAACTTCCCTCTGCTGATGGCTTTAGGAAAGGTGATGTAGCTTCACTCTATCTGTCTCACGATATTAGTCAATTTACTGTTTCACTAATCATAAGTATATGAATACTGTGGCCTCGGCTGTCCTTACGTGAGTCTTTTTATTATGTTATCCACAACCTGAATCAAGCATGTTGATTAGACCTCCACCACATGGGTGCTTCTCCCTGCCATTGAATCCAAATGTCCACCCCTCAGACTGTCGCAACCTTACAAGCATCTGTGATATTGTGTTCTGGAATTCAGCAAAAAGTCAACTGTCTGCAAGTGAGGGCCTAACCTTTGGAGTCAGCCACAGTTTCCCATTTGTGGGGCCACCGTCTTTGTAGGAAAGTCTACAAAGGTGTACCTATCAGAAGACTGATGGCTATTCGTCTGAGCCAGCTTCTCCTCCCCAAATAAAACACAATTTAACGTGCTTCATTTTGAGTTCCTGCGCATCGCTTCAAAGCATGTTGCACCCAAACAAACGCTAAATTTGGGATGGTACTCACTTTCCATCCATTTTACACCATGTGTCCTGGTCTCAGTAACCGCAGGCTAAGCAAGATGGCCCGGACATCCTTCTTCTTAGGCACATCCTCTAGATCTTCCAGTGGGATCCCAATGAGTCCCCAGACCTGTCCCAGGGTCTCTTTCTAGTTGGACGTGATCAAATTCCCTATCTACTTCAACTCTGTTTATTGTACCAGCAGTCCTACTGTGAGCACCTTGTGGGTATCTGTGCCACTCACTATATCTCTAGGACTGAGCCCAGACACCCTGCAAGCGAAATTCCTTTCAGTAGGGCTGTACAAAATTATATTTTGTTCAAGTTTGAAGCCCATATTGAGGTTTTCGAATAAAGCGTTGAATGTCTGTCATCGTACAACTCAAACAAAGTCATTCAAATTGAATGAATGAGTTAAATGGATTGGTCTTGTTTTTATTGAATATTTGAATTTTATTTTTAATGATTATAACTTGTCAACTAACTTTGTCAGCATGAATACATCTAGGCACCAGTTTAATCCTATAAAAGCATGAAATATTGATGAAGTAATAATCACACCCTCAGGCTTATATTTTGGGTTCATCCTCACCAATACAAGGCTTCCAAACAGGCCACTCCTTCAGCATCTTTCTACAGTCATTGGTATGCAAGTGATCATGTCTTGATGGATGCATACTATAATTATATATACATTTTACATACATTTCAGCCACAGGTTTCAGGACCACAGGTATGGATTGATGCAGAACTTCACCTTCAGGCTTAGTCTTACTTTACACAACGGTCCAGTACGACGTCTGCATAACTGTTGAGGTCACAACAATTCGCCTGCCGATCTCGTACTCCATCCCCCGTTCTTTCTGAATTTATCTCCACTATGTGCACAAGACAGCCTACAAAGCTGGAAATACTAAGTGAACTGGTTTCCTTGATTCCCTCCAATGTCAGGCACTTCTCTCTCCATCTTTTCTGGATGCACTCATTAACCAACTCATCCCAGCTGTTGATGTTGAATGTGATGTAAGAAGTGACATGTTTTTAATAACATAAGTGGTTTGAGGACGGGATACACAAAATGAGAGCTTGCAAATGACGACATGGATAGACATGGAGTGTGATACATTCACTCATAACTTCTGTCCAGATGATAATCATCAGATCAAAATGGCAGTGTGTCCAATAGACCAAATACCTGCTAACTTATGACATTCCCATCATTCTTAGTTACATTTTATGTTAGTGCTAATAGTTAATGTTAGCACGCTAATACAGTAAACTAAAACAAGACCAATGTTAATCATGACGTGTGAATCATCACCATGTGTCATTAGCTGTTGCCATAGTGAGCATGTTAACATGCCATCATTCCCACTGAGCCCAAAGCACCACTGAGCTAACAGGGCTTCTAGCATGGCTGTATACTCATAGTCTTGTTTAAATGAATTATTAAGTAATTAATTACTGCTGTACCATTTCTGCTGTGGTTCTGATGGTTCATGCTGATTTTCGATTTACACTGCAGCAGGTTGCTGATCCTGTCTCTTGTGTTTCTCCGTGGGCTCAGGTGTCCTTTGAAGATGTGGACCGCCTGAGAGCACTGGCTCAGATGGAGAATGTCCGCATCCCACACTTCATGCAGGACCAGGCAAGGTATACCGAGCAGCTGACAAAAATCATGGCGGTCAACCAGCTGACAGACGAGGAGCTCAAGACCATCATCTGAGCCCACTGTACGCCCTTGCGCTAACCTGACCACACCTGAGTCAAACCACTGCCTGCTGTGGCCTGCATGCCCCGACACCATCACCGTGCATGGTAACAGTGTGTGACCTGTGCAGTGTGTTGTATTGCATGTAGTGTAGGGTTGTGTTTGACAGAATAATTCATCTAATCTGATATTGGCTTTTAATCAAGAATCTGTTATTTCACCCAGTCATCACCATGTCAGAGAAGCATGTCATTGTGTTTTGTTTAGTTGGAACACTTTTTTAACTAGTGCCAATGCAACTCCTGGATTGCTGTATCAGATTTAGAAATAATACTTTTTCAATATCTTACTTGACTGTTTCCTCAACAATTACCAAGCAAAAGATGCCAACTTTTTTATTTTACCCTGACAGTTTCTAATACTCAGTTCGGTTTGTGGTGTGATGCCCAGTCTTACTTTACGTTGTTTAGACTTATATCAGTATTTGAGATTTAACATCTGATGACTGCATGTCAGCCGGTATTTGTTTTTTAAGGAAAACACACCAGCTGAACACACTCACTTTCGATATTAGAGAATTGTGACCAAGATAAGCACTGAATGGGAGATTTTACAGCTGAAAAATACACTTGTCAGTGAATTGTGGTGGACAACGTGCGATTTCTGTAATTCTGTTTCTTATTATTTATCGGTCAACAAATATGGATAATGGATTTCAACATTTGGTTAAAATCCAACCATCCTTCGTTAGCGAGAAACAAGAATGACCTGGTATTAACATCAGTCCTTAGTGCTCTGATCACAAGAGGACACCTCCTGAGTCCTTCGTCTCACACCCGTCTCAAACCTGGCAAGTACTTCTTGACATGCGTCTAGATTGTCTACATGTATTGGATCTCGTTCCCTCTCTCTATATGCAAATTAATACGTAGGCTACATTGCAGGGACAAACAGACATAATGTTTTTTTTTACCCAAATAAAGACATATCTTCATGTAGAATGTTTGCTGAAACAACAAGAAAGCCCAAATACTTAAAAAAGACAGCATTTCACAAAGTTTATACAGTTTCTCATAATTCAACAACTCACAAAATTGAGAGATTCTAAGGGAGTCTGGGGCCTTTCTAACAAAGGTGTCTATATTAGGTACAGTTTATTGTAGTTGTTGAAATGTTCACTCATGTATTATATACAAACTATGTTCAACAGCTGCTATATGTTGGCAGGTAAGACGCACTTTAGGTACAGAAATAGACAGGCTGGTACAGCGATGCCATTACAAACTGTCACTTTTTACAAGAAAAAGAAACAACTTCATGTATCGTATTTAATGCCCAATTTACAAGAATGGATGAATAATTTTGAATTTGTCATAGCAAATTTGTTAAGTCTCCCTCAATCTTGAAAAAACACATGATTTTTCTGGGAAATAGAGAAAACTAGTGAGCCATGTGATTTAGTTATCACAGCAAACCACATGAGAAGTAATGTGACAAAACATTTTGGAATTAACACAATAGATGGAAAATCTGGATAAAGATGAAGCTGTTTGCAGACTTTTCTAATGCATCTGCCATACAGTAACATTAGTTTGTTACTCATTGAAACAACCATGGCATTGTGAATGGACCAAACAACATTAACTATACAATGTATTTTAGCATTAGGATAAGCGGGTTGCATCAAATGAATTCAAACAAAGAATTTGTTGAAGTGACATGCCTGATACCTGTATTTCTGTGATGCATCTGCCGAGCTCTAATCTAAACGTGGCTCCAGAGGCACTTTCAACGTTACAACGATGAAACAGTTGGAGACTACCTGACCGCTTATTTTTTGCGGGGGATCTTGTGCATGGATATGGTTAAATTTAGAATTGTGATATATTCATTAGTTTTAGTATAAGCCATCAAAAAGTTGTTGAGCTAGTTCTAATATAAGGATTCTGTCTTTCTCTCTTGCACCTTCGATCTAAGTGTACTTACCTAGTGTTTTATATCTATCTCTGTAGTGAAGACGAACACATCCTTGCACTTTGTCTCCTCTTGATACCACTTAAGGTTAATATTTTTGTAGTACAGATTTTAAGGCATTAAAATGGAGAGTTGTTGCTCATTACAAAGATAGTGAAAGTAGTGTGGTTCAGTGCTGTTGTATTAGAGAGAGAAGAACAGATAACGGCGTATGAGCTCCGTTGTCACACACAGGCTTGCTAATTAAAGCTGAGCCTGTCAGCATTGTTCCACATTGCCTGAAAAGAAAATGTCCCTGAAGTGTGAAAGTTGCTTGTAATACTGTATATGACATTATGAAGGCGTATTCCTCCTTATGCTCTATTAAGCCCTGTCAATCCAAGTGCACTGACTTGAAGCCCTGTTAGACTATTTGCACTTTGCTACCTTTGATCTACCTTTTCACATGCACTGATATGGGCAGTTACCGTATTGGTGTAATTTATACAGATCGGTTTATTTATGATTTACAAAACAAAACCAAATGCCTTGTGGTTTTACTGTGATACTTGATGAGTCTTTGTGCTGTCGATACAGATAATGACCTAATGTCAGGAGCACATGTGCTACTCTCTTTCCTCAAAGACCCCTTAAATGGTACAGTTTAATAACATGGCATTTCTATGTGATGTTTTCTATTTGAATGACTTTTTTTTGTGACATTCGTACATAGAATCTTCGAATGAAGTAATAAAGTGGACTCCCTGAAAATGAGTTATGTGCTGTGTATCTTATTTTATTTTTTTCTTTTGAAACACAAAACACAGAATGTTGCAATTCAATCCGTTGTTACATATTTTGTATCAGTGTTGACAACATTTTTACTTTTATTAACTGATATAGCCTAAAAAGATATATATGTGCATATATTTCTCATTAGAAACAAATATCAATACCTATACCTTTCAAATCAAACTGTATCCTGTTGTTGCACTGCCACAAAAAATGGGGCAATGTATCTTGATCAGGAATTGTTTTGGATTTTGGACATGTCCATAGCATAATGGAGTATCCCCTACATTTCCAGCATGCAGAATATTTTAAATTACCTATCAAGCTAAATCTATTTAAGCCACAGGAGTCCAGTAGTAGTACAAGTTCAAATAGTTTGAGCCTTTCCTTCAATCTTTTTAAACCTAAATCTATTTCCCAAGCACACTAAAGTTGTTCTATTACCCCTATAATCCAACAGCGATTAGTTTTTATGACTGAAATGTGCTTTATTTGGAAACAATTTGTTTTAGATTAGATTAGATTAGATTAGATAAGATTAGATTTATTTTTAGTCCGGCTCCAAAATGACAATATGCTCTTACCTGCACATGATGACAGAAATTGCTCTTAGAGGAGCAAGAAGTACAATATAATGGCATGAATAAAACTCAAACCACCAATTTTCTAACAGAAAGTTTACCACCATAGGCTGGGTGACATTGAAAGGTGAAACCTCTATTTATTTCTTTAACCTGTTTAGTTTTCCCCATAAGTTGTGGTTGGAGTAGTCAAACTGCAATGTCTTATGTTACAATAGTGTAGAAAAGTGCTGCCATTAAGATGTCCTGGAAGCTTTTATTGGCAGCCAACAGTCTATACAGTTCCATATTAATGATATTTTATATGAAAAATTAAATGCGTTCAAATTCCGTATTTCTGTAGACCACATTTCACCTGCGATCGCCTCTCGCTCAACCTACAAATTAACAAATTTGCAAAATAATTACTAAAATTTGTGTTTTATGACACATTGATGTTGCAACTGCATTTTAGACAATTGTAAAAAGCGAAAAGAGATCTTAGATGGATCAGACAGGAATTCACGTGGGCTACAACTAAAAATCAATATTGAAATCCCTGTTTTGGCTCGCTGGGCTGATTATTATGTATAATGTAAAGTTCTTTTAATAAACATCCCAGCACATATAGACAGATGTACTGATTTTTGATAAAGCAGATTTAGCCCTGTGCAGGCTGATTTTTGCTGGATTAGTTAAATCGATTTCGGTCAATTTCACAAAAGCATCGAGTTATAATCAAACTAATGTAATTTTAACCTAGTGTCTGTGTCTGTTTATGATTAAAATAAGATTAACTTTATCGTTGGTCAGTTGTCTTATGTCCATACCCCTAACCTTAACCCACACACAGGAAGCGTGTGTATGATTACAGTGGCACTCAGGAAGATATGCGTCTCCCATAGACAGCCATGACAGAAAAATTATTAAAAAAAAATCAAACAGCCCATTATTGTAACAGATATCAGCAAGACGTCACAATATTCTTCATATGTGAAAATTGGAACTGTTTCTGGACATGTGTGTTGTTGTTTGTGTTTCATTGATTATTTGTTCCTGTCCACTATTTTAGTCTGCTCCAACCTAAATGTAGGTTAGTTATTTATAGTTTTAGTTTAAAAGCCAGATTAGACTGACAGCTCTCTATGATGTCACTGTCTTTGCCTTGCTTTGGTATGCGTGATGCCTTGTCTCATGCTGGTTGGGAGTGAAAATAGCTTCTTTAAATATCTGGAAAAGAAAATTGTTTTGAAGTAGTCTTCAAAAATGTCTTTAACATTTTGCTGTCAGCCCTCCGTAAGAACCTACTCGCGCCTTTTTGAAAATGTCAGCTCCCTTTTTGTAAATAAAGTTACTTAAAAACCTCGCTCCGCATGCGTCACTTTACGCGATGACGCCACGGATCAGGAAAGGCAGTATTTTCACGGCAGATCTTATTAAGCCTATGTGTTCATTTTTAAAACAGCCAAATACGTAAGTATGTTGTTGTACTAAACGCTTTAACGTTACTCTGTTGACAATACTTTGTTGTTTCTAAGTGTCTGGTGGTGAAGAACACGCTCACTGGTTTATAGACGGCTAGTTTATCCTAAACAACTGAAAGCTGACAAGTTAGCGTTAACGTTAGTTAGCTAGAAAGCCGACAGCCAAGCATAATTGTGTACAGCTTTCCGTTTCCTTTGGTTGAGCCCGTTGAGTTTACTGGCTTAAATTCTAGACTGCAGATGTGTATCGAAGCCGTGGTAATATACGTTCCCATTAACTTTAACGGATATCCATTGCCTGACAGCTCCGTTGATTCCGACCAGCTTGAATGATACGACGTTGGCAGCTAACATGTTAGTAGCGTTAAGCTAACAGTTGTTATTCGGTCCAAGTTAGATGCGCTTATACTCAGCTGTCATTAACATCTTATCATTCCGGAACTGAGAGTGGACTGTGACACGTTGTAAGAGTGAGTAAACAAGACTGTCATAATATAAAATAAAATAAAAAATCGATTCGTAAACGTAACAGACAAATAGTTTAGTTTACACCTGCTGTACTGGTGCTCTTTGTAAGTTGTCAACTGGTCTGACACTGTGCTAATCTTGCCTGTTCAAATCTTATAAATATGAAAGTTAAATCACCTGACATACTAAGCAGATGGTTACTTCTTTTTTTCTCTGTTTATCTTCAGCCAAAGCACAACGCCCAAGGCACAAAGCATCCTCTGGCAGACATGTCATCCAGCAAAGCAGAGGCCTACCGCCCAGTCCCACGGGACTTCAACACCCTCATACAGACATGCAGCTCCAACATCCAGAAGATCACACAGAACAGTAAGTGTGTATGCTGCATCTCCAAGGGTGGAACAGTACATCTATTAGTACAGAACCATCACTGTACGGTGCATGTCATACGAGGCATAGGTCTCACAACTTTACCCTATTCATGTCATGGATTTTCTCAAGGAACATCATGTTGAAACTTCTGTTAAATTTATGGGACCTCGCAAATTCCTATAGCTGTACTCCAAATACTTTTTCATCTTTGAAGTTTGGCCCTCTGGGCTACATTTGAGTTTTTTTGTAATTCTGTGTATGTGGTTTCTAAGCCTCTGCACTTACTTATTTTTTTTTTTACTGGACTGGGTTTAAATTTGTCCTGAACATCCAAGAGACCCTGAGGAAACATGGCAACATGTATTCATGTATATAGTTGCTGGATGATTACTTTAAACACATCAATAACAAACAAAATACCAAACAAAGAATCTATCATTTTCAAAAATTCATATCTTTACTAGTTTTCACTTGAAATCAAGTTTTGATTCTGTGTAGTATCAATGCAGTTCTATCACACTGAGAAGTTTGGTCCTGCAAAGTTGACTGCCATAGATCTTGTTACATAAAGCCTTGGAGCAGAAAACCCCACTTTTTGGGTTATTTTGACTGAAGCTTTTCCCAACAAGGATTATTTTTTGTATTTCCTTTAAACT
>OMLP01023782.1:12540-29222 GCA_900302685.1 Spondyliosoma cantharus | reverse complement strand
CATTGCAGCTCAAACAATGAAGAATGGAGTCAGTGAGTGTGTGTGTGTGTGTGTGTGCGTGTGTGTGTGTGTGTGTGTGTCTCTCACTAGTGATTCAGAACGTCACCAGCAGAGGGCAGACGTGGCATGTTTGTATTTTTAGATGCTGTGGAATTATCAGTCCAATGGAAACCAGAAATACTATATATAGTATATACTATATATATAATACTATACATATACCTAAAACTAAAAACCCAAACTATCGGCATGGCAAGATTCTTTTTGTTACAGTAGTAATTTGTGAACTGACCCTTTACGTTTCAAGTGTTTAGGATTAAGGGACGTTTAGGATTAACATTGGCAAAAATATATTTTCATTTGTGTATAATCACACCAATTGTATTTTCATTACTTTAGAAAGTGCATTGATATGTGCAGAGGGAGAGTTTCCTCCGATAGAGTCTCCTGTGTTTGTACAGTAGCCCAGAATGGACAAACCAAATATTAACTCTAGAGAAGGTTGTTCAAATTTTAAGCAATTCTGTGGGAGGGTGCGACAAGGGGTGTTCAGTCGGCTGCAATCTGCTATAAGGCATCCAATGATATTCCAGACAATAGTTTACTTACATCCTTTTGGCAACAGTTAAGAGAGTTCCAACATGGCAGTGCTCTCACGCACTGAGCCAGGCACATTAAGAGAAATCCATGTTTCCATTTCGTCGTGGAGAACTTGACAGGCCTGCAGAGAGCACTGACCTCAACCCCATCCAGCACCTTTGGGACGAACTGCAACACGCGAAACACAGCAAGAGCTGTTCAATTTTGAATGTTCTGTTGTGAGAACACTGTGCTTATGATCTGGTTACATTTAGGCACAAAAAACACATTGTTAGGGTTAGAAAAAGTTCATGATTTGGCTTAAAAATATCTGTTTTGGTAGCCAGAACCACAACTGACATTTTTTCCCAAGGTCTCCATAAAAATATCCTGTGGTGTCCTGGTTACAAATGTTGAAACACAGTCTTGAACTGCGGTCACTGGCTTGGCATCCTTCATGCCCGTAACTCCACCACCTTCCTCTCCCTCACCCGATTTGACAGTCAGGGCATAAAATTGCAGCATGAACGTGGTAGTGACAGGTAACATTTTGTAGAAATGTCAACATGGTATGTAGCCTGAAAAGTAATATATTAGCTATCAACATTATTATTATGCTGGGACACAGTCACTACAGACAGGCTCCAAAATCTTATGGAAATCCTTCCCGGAAGCGTGGAGGGAGGCTGTCCCCATGTTCATGTCCATGGGTTTGTAATTAGAGGTTTTTAACTGGTATGGTGCGTTTATCTCGGAGAACACATCCCTTCAGTCAGATGAAACAAGACAAGGAAAATCAGTGATAATCACAACCTCACGAGAACTGTATGTATACATATTTTGAGTTTATTTAATTTGTCCCACATGCTTTAATTTGATGACCTACGGAACATCAATCTGTTCAAATAATTCATAACTGCACCCGTATGCCACTCATTGAGAATTCATACAGTGAGCCATGTTATTAGCACCTCTATCTGGACACAATCATCATTTACCATCTGTCCTGTGCTTGTACCTCCACGTCTCATCGATAAGTAGCCAAAATCACCTCCGCCAACGGTTGATCTAACAGACACAAAAACTGCTTCATGTGAATGTCCAGAATATCACGTGTTGAGAATCCTGGGTTACAACACCATCTGCTGATGAGTCTGTGGCAGGAAAATAAGGAAGCGTCCCACCTCACGTCAACTGCATGTCTGGTTATCCTGCTAGAAAGACAGTGACTCAGCTTTTGTCTGTTTCCCTCAGGCCGTGTGTAAACCACTGCCACTCTCTATTGTGTTAAGATAATTACCAACACTGTCACCAAATACATGTGCATGTGATGATTTAAGGTGTCGATGCTTTGTCCCGCCAGCAGTCAGCCTCTCCTCTCCAGCCTCGTCCTTCACATCCTCTAGTATCAGCCATATTGGAAGGTGTCACTTTCTGCCTGATGATTATTCACAGCCACCTGCCTCTCTCTGTCCCATCAGAGGAGCTCTGTGGTGGTTACGCAGGCATTCATGCATCCATTTCAGTTTGTTTCAAAGGGTTAGAGAAAGTTCAGAGTCCGCAACTTTTCCTCTGAACCATTTCCCTTTTACTGTATCAATCCATTATCATGCATGTGCAAGTATTTAGTAATGAAGTGTTTATATTGCATTAATGCACTGGGAAAGACTGAACAGTCTAAAATGTTAGCTCATTCTACCCTTCTCTTCTCCACATACTTTAGTTGCTGTGTGCAGTTTTACTATGAAGTGTGAGGAAATTACAGAACGTACCTCATCCATGTCAAAGGTTTCCAGGTCTTTACGGTGGAAAGCCAATCTCTGACCCATCAGCAATCATCTGATGAGTATTTAGTCTCTCGAAACAATGACAATGACCAGTCCGTTGTTGACAGTCTGATTAGCATCTTGAGATGTGAGAATGGAGTGGGAGTTGATAAAATTAAAAAGCTAATAAAATGTCAGATTGTAATTATTAGATATTAAATTGGTCATAAGATTGCATTTAAGCAAAACCGTTTACCTGCATGCAACTAAGCAAACTCAAACATGATTGGCCAATACTATTCTCACTATAAACAGACTGTAGATGGAAGTCAAAACACACATATACCAAAACCTTGTCCCCTAGTTACAGATCCTGCATTCATATGGAGAATGTGTTTAAAGACGCGTTACACATTTTAAAAAGACAAGTGAATAAGTCTTCACTTGTATCATGTTTTGTTTGCCGGATGAAGTGACTTTGATGAATCATCTAAGATAAAAAAGGAGAAATATTTTAACAACAGAGTTCGGAATTTTTTTTGTTGAGCTGGAAGCCAGTTGCTAGTTGATGTTCATGTTAGCGGACTCCATTTCTTAGCTGATGTCAGCGACTGTTGCTCTTTGTCAGTGAGGCAGAGAGAGGCAGTGAGACGAGGGCTTGCATAAAGTCAAATCCTTTGTACTGTCAGGGAAAATCTGATCCGAGTCCTGAACAAAGAAGTCCACAGTACAGTAGCATTAAACACCTTAAAGACATCGTCCACAGGCTTGTATAGGCAACAGAGGGAGAAGGTCTTAGTTTTCACATCACGTCACAATCGGCTCACATATGGCTAATCAAAAAGTGATGTACATGTAAATTGTTACAAATTGCAACAGCCCCGTCAAATATCTTAATATTGACGAGCTATGTTAGATTCATATGTCAAACCGTTCAGAAAGCATGATAGCAAGTTGGGTTTATCAAAAGAAAAAAACATGCTTTGTCTGCAATATATATATATATATATATATATATATATATATATATACTGTGAACTTGGAAGGATTTTTTTTAATAAACTCTTGTTTTGTTAACATAAACTTGAGCCAAATATTAAATTGTACTGCAGCAAATTTCCTATTTTTTTGCACCGCTGATTATGACTCGATATGATTCCCTTTGTTTTCGTGTCATGCACTCAAAGTGTCAAACCTTAAAGGGTTTACAAAACACCTGAAGGACAGTTCCACAGGTTAAACATTTAATTTCATCACAAAATTACATTTTTTTTTGCAGCTTGGTCTTAAATATAAATTTGTCCTTCTCTCCAAAGGTTTGTGAACAAAAGTCAGCAGAAAAAAAATGAATCTTCCTTTCCTGAAAGGACAGCTCGAGTGTTTCATCATCATCAATCCAAAAGCAATCAGCATACATAGAGGACGCCTTAGTAAGAAGTACATCTAGGACAAACAAACAAACAAAGAATGAATCTCATTCACAATCTCTTCATGTTTAACAAACAGAGTCTGCCCTCCTCCTGAGGGGTGTCAGTTATGAGTGCTGTTTTAGAACATTTTTTGGAAAGCCAGGTGTATAATCATGAGAAATACAATGAACAAAGAGAGAAAATGCATTTTATCAAATGTTTTTTATGTAAATAAGAAGCTGACAGTGATGATTCTCCTCGGCATGTAGACCCAACCCCCACACTCAGAGCTACATATGATAACACAAGACATATTGGGCTGTAAAACACAGACAGGTCGCAGCATGGGGGGTGAATGATACGGGCTGTTTGTGAACAAAGGAGAATTGCTTTGACCCACGGGGGCAAAAATTGCAAGCGCTCTGATTGGCAACAGTGAGTAAATTAGCCAGTGTACTGCCAGACACAGGGGGAGGGCGGCTAATTGACTTTTATCTTTTAATTCTTCATTTACTTACAATGGATGCTGCTTCCCCACAGTTATAACCTTCAGGGTGTGAAAGTCAGTGTGTCTCCAGGGGTCTGACCAGCACAAGTGAGAGGAGAGACCTCTCACTTGACTCTGTGGGCAGCCAATAGTTGGTCGCCTATCAGGGGGCCTCACACAACCCCACCACATGTCAACATAGTGGTTTTATACTGACACAGGTCGGACTGGCTTTTGATCAGCAAACCAACTTATCTGTCTGTTTAGGAAGGTTGCGAGTCAGAAATGTGACAAGTCAAACATTGTTGCTGAATACACAGTGAAAAAAAAGAGGCTCAGTCACTAATTTTCCTTGTTGACCTCGAATCAGGGAGTTTCAAACCAGTTGTGGAAGCTGAAGAATCGTTTTCAAGAAGAAGATGAAGCTGAGTTATTTGGATGAAATTGACTTGAGTCTGTAATGCAGATTAAAGTTAACTAATTAGTCCTCTGTGGATTGGTCAGTCCCATTGTCTGAGCCATGCTATTGATCGTGCCAGGCAAGTCAATCTAATCAATCAATTTGCAGCAGGCCAAGTGACAGCACCCACAGGTGATAAAACAGACGTCTGGGGTGACTGACTGTTGTGTTACTTAAGTACTGCTGCCACGGCAGGAAAAGGAAAACAGATCAGGATCACATTATAACCTGAAACATTACTATTGTATCGTGTCAATATTACATGCATACTCATCAAGTTATAACAAAAAAACGTTTTGGTAACCCTTTATAATAACCATCATTATCAAAGTGTTTATTTTAAAGTTGCAGCTGATGATTATAAACCTTAACAATGTCTTAATAAATTGTTTGTTAACAGTAAAATAACTTTTTACAATATGTTATTTATCTTGTTATAATGAGAAAGGTTTCGTGTTACATACAAATACTATATCTTTTTAACAAGAACAGCCATATGTTTCCCCTGAAAACTGATTAAATCCCTGTTTTAACTTGACTTTTCAGGGGTTATTGCTGCCACTCTTGAGAAAGTATTCCGTTGTAAAATAAAAAAAAATTAAAACATGATCTTTGTACTTCATAAAGATGAATTACACTGTATTTATTAAAGGTGCAATTTGTAAAACATTCAACATTTAAGATTAACAAACGTTATCAACAGAATGTTATAAAATCCGAGTGTAGAGGTTTTGACAAAGACGTCTTTGTATTGTGTTGCAGATATATCATTCAAAGTTAGTATGCTAACTAGCCCAGCCCGTCTTGACTCGTCTAGCTTTTTTTGTTTAATCAATAAACAAATCAAACTCACAAAATGCAAAGAAACTAAATGATTTTATGCCTTTTTTCCTTATTAAAAAGAAAGCCTACACCTTCTGAATTCAAGTTCATTATTTTTTGCAGAATGAAGATGATCTTTAACTTTAGGTATTAGAAACTTTACAAAAAACAGTTCTCATTGTTTGTCAAAAGGCCAATAATTATTAACTAACGTTTTATTATCTCTACCCTTTATGAATGGTGGTTATTATAATAACCTAC
Source organism: Spondyliosoma cantharus (assembly GCA_900302685.1). Classification (NCBI taxonomy): domain Eukaryota; kingdom Metazoa; phylum Chordata; class Actinopteri; order Spariformes; family Sparidae; genus Spondyliosoma; species Spondyliosoma cantharus. The sequence goes on along the minus strand of OMLP01023782.1, from coordinate 23,438 downwards.
TTTTCTTTGGTAAACATACTGTCACATAACATAACATGAAACATGTTTAATCATAACAGGATAAATCGCATATTGTTTTAATGTCATATATATTACGACTTTTATACTGCCTTTCTTATTCTAGCATGGCCGCTCTAGGCTTCCGTACATGAGGCTGAAAGGTCATGTTGAAATTGTTTCGAATTCAATGATCAGAGACGTAAACTACTTGTTCATAACAATGGATTTGCTGTCTGATTGACTGCAGAGCCATGAAACTCCTCTTACAGCCTCGCACAGCATCCTGAACAGTATCTGTGCAGAGATCCCTGCTTATAGCGCAGCTGCTCTCTCATCCTTGACACAACAACTTGTTTTTGCTCTCGAGAACATCACAGTGCAGTGTGTGTGTGTGTGTGTGTGTACCAGCACAGGGGTGTCAGAGAGAGCCTGTGGAATGGAGGGCTCCTATTGGCTGACGCTCGTTTGTATAAAGAGCCGCAGTGGCAAATTCAATCAGATCAACTGCGAACATCCTCCGAGAGACAGACGCAAGGACGCTCCAGCACAGTGGGACGATTCTGAGGCTTATCTGCTGCTTGTTTTCTGACATTTTCTACCAAATTAAAAAGAAAAAAAAAAAGGGGGAGACAAAACGCATCGGAGCATCTCTGACATCATGAAGGAAAGGAGAAACACACAGCCGCTGGTGGTGAGATGTAAACTGGTTCTTGTGGGAGACGTTCAATGCGGAAAAACGGCGATGTTGCAAGTCCTGGCGAAGGACTGTTATCCAGAGGTATGTATATATGTATGTATGTATGTATGTACGATCTAATGTGGCTGAGCAGACAAACACACGCACACAAAGCTCCCCTGTATGTCTGTGAATACCAGACTTCTCTTATAATAAGTGAGCGTGGCAGGGGGAGAGATGTGTGCGTCTGTTGCAGTCACAGTTTTCATGCGCATTTTTGTAACATTTTGTCCTCTCGGGTTGTTTTTCACGCATGTACCGATATACTTTCAAAGGCATTATTTTTTTATGTCTTTTTTTATGGCACGATTAATGTAATTGTGTTCGCATGTACGATTGCTTTATTGCTTTATTGTTTTATTGGCCCCAGCTGGAATATTTCCTGCACCTGCAGTGATTCAAGTGATTGATTGATTGATTGATTGATTGATTGATCCGGAAAATGTAGGATTTATTTATTTATTTATATTTTATTCAGGCTTATAATTTGTCTTTGACTGAACCCCCTCAGTGCGTGTTGCACTAATTAAGCTGGATAAATTCCATTACCTGTGGCTGACTGACTGACTGACTGACACCTCCCCACTAATGGCACCATGTTACTAATTGCTCCCCAGACCTACGTGCCCACGGTGTTTGAGAACTACACAGCCTGTCTGGAGCTGGAGGAGCAGCGAGTGGAGCTCAGTCTGTGGGACACCTCAGGTAAATGATCACCTCTTTCCTCTCTCTGTCTGGCCTATCATGGCCTGCCATTCTGCCTGCAGCACTGGAGGAGGCTGGGATGTTACAGTCAATGCGCTGTGAATGTAATGAGGGTCTGTCTCAGCTTTACTTCCTCCTAGATGTTCCTCTTTTGGGGGATTTTGTTATTGTTAAGAAAGGAGATAGCAATCAAAGTGATGTTTGATTACCTAACGCTTTGAACTATGTCATACACATGGTCCGTACATTGGTATTTTTATAAAAAAAATTTTAGTATCTTCAAACATTTCATATCCCTAAAATTGGCACAAACTCAGCCAAAAGACTATGTAAGTCAGTAAATCATAATATTTGATAAAACATAAACATAAATCTGACATGCTTTCCAAATCAAATCTGGATAAATAGACTAGAGCCTGACCGACGGCGGTACTGATATTAGGGAGTCAGAAATCCTCATATCGATACATCAGCCTCCTGTATACACACTTTTTTTGCAGTGATCCCTCAAATGTGGTTGTCAAACACTTGTGACATGGAGGGAGGATATATAAGTTACATTTTACAGTGTAATAAGCTTTATTTTGCGAAAATGTATACTGAAACAGTCAACTTTAATAGCATCGTCTCCTGCACTGTGATCACTTTGAAAACCAAAATGTTTCCAGATCTGCCGATATCCACAACATATATGCTGATAATATTGGCTAAGTGATATATATCCATTGGGCTCTAAAAATAAACACACACAAAAAACAAGTCTGAACATTGTTCAGTCCAGTCAATCAGATCTTGCACGAGTACAGCATACAACATGTTGACATGAAAGACAGAAGCCTCAGTTTTTAGCTACAAAAAAGACAGAATGCTGTCGATATTGTGGTCTTTACTCTGAGGCAAGCAACGACCTTCCGTGTGACGTCTTCAGAAGGTGAGAGGCTTGTTGACAGCCCTCCTGCTCTTTGTGCACTTGTTGCTACAGATGGGCAATGTCGGCTTAAAATAATATTGCCATATTTTCAGGAAATGTTGCCATACATGATACATGTCGATAGTATATATATGTTATATATGTACTGTCTGTCTGACGGGTACGGTGCTGTGAAAAATAAATTGCTCTTGAATGATAAAGTCTAAGTCTGTATTGTAGGGATGACGAATGGTGCTTTCGAAAAACATTAACAAAACGAGATTTTTTAAATAAATAATAATCAGTAATGTGGATATAATGAAGTAGAACAGTCTGGTAAGTTTAGAAAAAAGTTTTAAATGATCACTTTGCGGTAATGCAGCCTTTAAAACCAGAAGAAGACAACACTTATCCTATATCACAATATAACGATATCCAAAACATAGGACGATTTAGTCTCATATCGTGATATGATATCAATATAATACGTGGTCCGTACATGTTGCACTGCTTACTGTCTCAGTCATCTTTCGGATCAGATCAAATTTCCGTTCATATCACATTTTTCCATGTGGCAAAAGGATAAAGGATTGTCAGATCTACAAGTGTGTTTCTCTGCCTAACATGTTTCACTGGAAACTACGCAGAGAGACAACAATTATTCCGCTTCGCTTGCTGATGCGGCTGACTTTGTGCATCATATGTTCATTTAGACTAAGCGTGAAAAAGAGGGTCAATGTGTCAGTGTGGATCTCCCTGGGGATCGGCTGTTTAGAGTGCTGACCTGAATACTGTGAGCACGGGTCTGGAGCACCTGTTTGATTCCTCTTCATGCTCGCTGCACAATGGCCCCTCTCTCTAGCTCACATCCCTCGGCATCCACCCTCGTGCTTCTGGATCCGTCTGCAGCCTCACTAGGTCACCCTGGCTGAGCAAGTTGGCGCGTGTGTGTTTATGCATACGTGTGTCTGCGTACAATAAATCCTTTATGTAACAGACCCACTTGTATGAGATGATGCAGTATTTACTGTGTTCTCACACACACCCCACACCCACCCAGCCTCCCACCTCCTCTCCATTATCCAAAAGCAGCAACAGGAAAAAAGTGAATGTAATTCCCTCCCCAGACCAAATCCTGCTTTTTAATCCCAGATTGTGGACCTTTGGTCTGGCCAGCAGGAGTGGGCCTGGTGCCGGGGGATTTCGGGCACACGCTCAGAGAGACATCCTGTAGAGCAGGACGAAGGTTTTCTGGAGCAGACAGACAGGAGGCAGCTCAGAAACTCGGGTGACCTGCATTCGCCTCCATATGCTGCTGCGGGTCACCCACTCCAAAGCATGATGCAGGGGATTAGACACTGAATAGGACCGCTGGGCCACCACTTCTGATTGACCCACTGAGTGAGAGGTGTTTCTTTCTTTCTTTCTTTCTTTCTTTCTTTCTTTCTTTCTTTCTTTATTGCTGTTTTTCTTTTTTTCTGTCTGTCTTTCTCTCTTCTTTCTTTCTTTCTTTCTTTCTTTCTTTCTTTCTTTCTTTCTTTCTGTCTTTCTGTCGGTCTTTCTCTCTTTTTTCTTTCTTTCTTTCTTTCTTTCTTTCTTTCTTTCTTTCTTTCTGTCTGTCTGTCTTTCTTTCTCTCTTCTCTTTTCTTCCCTCTGTTGACTCCAAAACTGCACCAATTAGTTTACAGCTAATTTGCATCATGAAGAAAAATGAACAGGCTCAACAACAAACACGTACATTAGAATACAAAATAACGCGGCGATGATGTGAATATTTTAATCAGCGACATACTTTAGGTTTGATTTATAGACTAATGTGAGCACTGAGAGACGGACCATCCCCCATCATTTATTATAGATTACTCTCTGTATCTCACGTCAGGCTGCTGGTGATATATGGCAATCACAGGGGCTGTTTGTTGGAGTTCTTCTTCTCCTTGCTGTAATTTGCTCTAATTGCGTGAAGTACCGTTGCTGTGGCCCCTCCACACTCAGAGGGTCTCCTCGTTATCCCGACTCCCCTTCATTGATCGGACTGACCTCATCACCGGCTCCACATGGCAGGCAGCTCCTTCTCCCCGGCCTGCCATGGATTTACAGACCAAAATCAATCCACCGTTTTTAATCAGCCTGGTCCAATCAGACATGTAGGAGGGGGAGACAGAGAGAGAAAGAGGGGAAGGCGAACAATGTCCAGTGGCTGTAACTCATGTACAGTGAATAATGACTCTCGTTATGGTGTTAGTGAGTCATTTGTTTCAGGGTTGAATGGTCTTGCTGATAAAGCCTTTGAGTTTTAGAAGATACTCTATATGTTGTATCATCGCTTCTTGTATGATTAATGAATGAGCATGATTTGTAATGAACCCAATATCCATTTAAGCTGATGAAACAATCTGTATAATTGTAAAAGAGAGGCATTGTTAATAGACAATAATCACTAGAACGGCTATGTGTCAGGCATTTCTATTAACAACTGAGCTTTCAGTAATTTCCAGTCTTCAATCTGTTAGGCGGATACTAATGATTATTTTAACCGTACGTTAATGTCCAAGAACAGGGAAAAGTTGTTTTTGTCCAATTAAACAACGCGATTCACTTCAACTCATTCATGATGAAAATGTCCTGTCACGATAATCCTGACCAAAAGAAAGACTTTTTCAATAATCATCCAAAAGGTGCAATATGTAAACAAATTGGAGTCAGCATATCACCAGATTATCCACTAACTGCTGCTAACTGTATCTAACATTAGCTAGTTAGCTCTGTTAGCTGTGCATCTAGCAGTCCAGACTGGGAACTCTGATTACTGCTAGCACAGGAGCTTTAGACCAGTATGATCAAACAATCTTGAATAATGTAATCATAAATAAATTAAAATAAAGTGGGCATCTCATCTCCCTATACAATGGGTAAACCGAGCCTTTAGCCATGGTGACGTACGTTATCGAGCAAGACAGCTTTTTAAATCACCAGAAGAGGTCATTTCCAATTATTTGGATAATGGTTATTTGCCATGATCAATTTATCCTGAGATATTTACGATAATTGTGACACAAAAAATTTAAATACTGTCGTCTTTTTAATTCCAGACATATGATATTATCATTTGAATAATCTAGCTAAGATGTTAGGCCTTGTGCATGTTTACTTCATGGCTGGTTGGCATAACCGTTCATTCAGATGGTTGTAGAATCCCTGTCGATTGACCAATTGACCACACTAGTTCAGATTTGAATTAGAATAAAGGATTAGGGCATTAAGATCCAGTCTAGGTAGATGATGTACATCCAACATGATAGGTGAATTGTTATTATTAAACTTTCAGCTGCTAGATTTCTACTTCTTTGTGAAAGATTACTGGCTGATTCATTTTTAATTCAACGCACATCAGGCATCTGTTGTTTGACTCAATTTCAAAACCTAGAGAGTGATCAGCTCTGACAGTGTCAAGTTACAAAGTAAAGCTTGTTAACAGCTCAGACGCGGCGATGCTTAGGAACAAAGGAGTGTCTTCTTGCTCCCCACAGGGGGCTTCAGCTGTGATTCTGACTGGCTCTGGCATGTGAAACCGTGGAACAACTGTCTGACGCAATGTAGTGTGTTTTTTGGTCTGGCTGGCTGTGAAGACCATAGTTATCAGCTGCTGCAGCAGCAGCAGCAGCAGCAGCACTGCTCCCAGTCGGCTGAGTGTGGGTGGAGGTGCAGAGCTACTCTCATCCCCAAATCTGTGAGTCATCCCATCACTGGATCATTAATCTGTCTGACCTCTGCATTCTCTCTGTAGGAGAGGAGTTTGCTAATGATGACAAGGAGCTCTGCCACTCTGCACAAAAATACGACCACGGTCTCACCCATGCACGCACTGAAAAGCAGATGCTCCCCTCCCCCGTCTGTACACACCAACACGGGGCCCGACGTCTGGGCCTGTGAAGCCTGCTTCTGCTCTGGCCCAATTTCCACCTCGACACTTAGCTCTGGGCGCCACACCATCAAGATGGATGGAGTTGAACTCAGCCGCAGGAATTTGCTTATGCTCTTTCCTTTTCCATCCATTCCCCAGTTAGTCAGCCTCACTGTCCATGTTTCATGCCTCAGAAACTCTCCATCTGTTGTCGAGGTGTGCTCTTCAGAGAAAGGAAGAAAGGGAACATTTGGAGCATGCTTAGACTCTGCATGCATATTGATCTGTCTATGTGTTGTTGTGTTCTTCGGTTGTTACAACGGCGAGAAGGAGGCAAGACAGGGAAAGAGACAGAGACCGGTGCTCTGTGATATCAGACTGCAGGGGGTGAAGGATTAATGGCATAGGAGGGCTCTTTGTGATCTGCCTCAGTAGGCGACACTCCTGCCTTCCCTCCTCTCTTCCTCTTGGCTTTTTCTTGCCACAATAGAGAGAGCTATTTCTTCCAGGATTAGAAACTGGGTCCTAGTGTGCCGGGAGAGTGCTGCCAAGGCTGCTCCTGCACCCAAACAGCATGCTGTGGAGCTTCAAATGCTAATATTTACACATTTTTTATTCATTCCCTTTGAAGATCAGATAAATACGCCTACTGAATTGTGCATCGTTTGTCCAAAATCGATTTCTGTGGAAGAAAAAAAACATTCCTAGACATCCCCTCCATCTCCCTTCCCCCCTTGGCAGGGTAACTAATTTGTCAGCTTTAATTGCAAAGGCTCTTGGACCCCCTGCGCCGCTTTCCCATTGATTGCTGCGTTTAGATCAGTGGCCATTTAATGCAGAATCACACCCAGTTTCCCGGCCGTGTGTGGTAACCCCTTGTGGGAGATTGAGAAGATTTATGGAGCGGCCCCTGCCTCCATCTCTCCTGTGAGACAACTCAGTCATCAGACACACACACACACAAACACACACACACACACACACACACACACACACACACAGGTTCATCAGCCTCGTTGTGCTAATTGTTCTGATCCTAATGTGTGTCAATTTTCACAGTCAGCAAATGCAAAGTTGTCTCACAGATGAGCGTGGCTTTTCCTGTTCCAACCCTAGGTGTAAACGGTGTCAGTGTGATAGTGTGATTTGCATTCTCTCTGTACTCCCTCATAGTAAACACTGACGTTAATCAGGATGTTTTGATTACTTTGCTTTTTTAAGAGTAGAACAAAGTCATTTTTTCTATCCAAAGGCATGGAAACAGAGTTAGAATACAACAAGCCTTTGTTCCCTTGCAGAGATGTTTACTTTCTCCCGGACAGTGAGCCCGGAGGAATTTCATCACAGCTTGTCATTATTCCACTCACAGCGCCCGGCAGCTGGCAAATTCAGTTTTACCCTTTGATAATGTGGAAAATCATTAAGTATTCATGAAACTGATCTATATGCACACATCCATGTTGTGTGCGCCGGCTTCATATGTTTCCTTCTGATGCATTGTTTTCTACGCCCTAAATCAATTAGGATGGTTGTGTAATGTCTAAATGAGTGATTACACAGACGGCTTTTGTTATCTGTAGCTATAAGAGGAACACTGAATCCCTTTTGGGATTCTCACCGAGGCCTAAAGTAAACACGATAATCCCATTGAGCTGCTCCGCTTCTGTTTCATCTGATCACAGATTAGGTCCACCTCTGGCTGCTGCCTAATTTGAATAGTGTGTTTGTGTGTCATTAGGTGCGAATGTGTGATAAATGTCCCCCAACTCCTTTGCAGAGCGGAGGAATGTCCCCAACAGTAGGTGGGTGGGCAGTTTGCAGTGTAAAATGATTGATTGGCAGTTAAGGCGAGCCTTTATGGTGAGGTGGGAGGATTGCCTGATGTAGATGGTGGATTCCAAGGCTGTTGCTGTGGTAACAGAGGGACTGGAGGTATTGCGCGGCGAGCAGAGGATTTTTTGGGGGGTGGGTGGTTTACTTAAGGATTCTGAGCATGAGTGGGAGCGTCTGCCTGCCCCACCGTTCCACTTGCGTAATCTACTGCAAGAGAAGATCAATGAGGATTTAAAGCTCGATTGTCATCTTCTCTCGCTCTGAAATGGCAGCAGAGGATATAGGAGCAGGGAAAAGAGCAGTTTCAGGGACAGCAAAGTGAGGCTCAGCAGGAGAAGTGATGGCGATTGCACATAATCCCCACAGCTGTATTCTCTCGCTCTGCCTCTGACAGTCTGCTGCTCGATCAACCTTGTTTTTGGCTCTGACCAAACTGCCTGTTGTCAGAGCGATCAATCGCTGAAACAGTGTCCACTTAAAATAAATGATCGGTTTAAGTATTGAAGTCTTTAACATTTTAAAATGCAAATTTGGCCTCGACTTCAGTTCCTTTTCATAAGAAATTCTAAAATAGAAATGAAAAAAGTAAAGGTTTCATTTATTTATCATTCAACAACACAGTGTTATACAATGAAATGCGAGTTGTTGCCTTTTGCTACTCACTGTCTTCTGGTGAAGTGTTGAGGATGAATTGAGGAGTTTCACAGCCTGAGGAAATAAAGCTGCTCCATAGACTGGTGGTACAGCAGCGTACTTTGCTTTGGCTGGGATGGGTGTCGTCTTTTAATGTCCTTTGTGCTCCATGCAGACAGATCGCCTCATGAAGATCCCTGATGCCCAATAGATGGGTACCAGTGATGTTTGGGGTGGTTTTAATCACCCTCTGCAGTCCTCTGTACGCCTGAACTCAAAGTTTAATAAACAACCAAAACAACATTTTTTCCATAAAATATACAGGAACAAAACACTTAAAGAGGAAATTTGAAGTATGAAATCTAGGTGTGTGTGTTACTATTTTACTGTGAAGGTGTGGAAAACATTGTGGACTTCTACCAATAAATCGTGGCTGTGAAAGATTCCTCCAAAACTTTTGTTTCTCAAATAAACATTTCAGCGCTGCGCTCATCCTGCTTCGAGTTCCTGTGGTAAAACGTGGCTGCACTGAAGTAATTGATGGCACATGGAACTACTTGAAATCAGAGATGCCTGCGTGTTTGTCTTTCATCCACATTAATAAGTCTCTCTTTCCTGCCCTCTAAGGTTCTCCGTACTACGACAATGTGAGGCCCCTGTGCTACAGTGACTCAGATGCAGTTTTGCTGTGTTTCGACATCAGTCGTCCAGACACTGTGGACAGTAGTCTGAAGAAGGTGATGACTTCAGTGTTTCACTTTGCCGTCAGAATTCACTTTTGTACCACATTGTCACACGCTTATTATCAGGCATTCCTTTAAATGCAGCTTTTTTTTCTGTAAGTAAAGGTTTTTATTTCCTGTCCTTTTGTGATCACAGTGGAAAACCGAAATCCTGGACTTCTGTCCGAGCACACGTATCCTGCTCATTGGCTGTAAGACCGACCTGCGCACAGATGTATGCACGCTGATGGAGCTGTCCAATCAGAAACAGACTCCCATGACCTATGAACAGGTGAGACAAGTAACCCATTTTGTCAGGAACATTGACAATACTAAATTAAAAACATTAAAGGTCCAGTGTGCAAGATTTAGCCATGAGGTTTGCAGATTGCAACCAAATCTAAAAACGTGAATGGTCCTCTGTAGCATCACTGTTTGGCCTTTCTGGGCACACCATGGAAGAGGACCTGCTGCCTCTGTAGATACAAAAGGTTAATTCTAGGCGAACAAAAGTACAACAATTCTTATTTTTAGGTGATAATACACTAATGAAAGCATAATTATGAGTATAGTATAGTCAATAGATCCCCAGAAATCCTTCACACTTGCCCTTAAAAATATTAATGAGTGCAATAATAATAATGGTATCAATATATGAAATAATCTCTATTCAGGCTTCGAACATAATATCCTGCATGTCACTGAACTTCCACAAGTTATTTTCAACCAGCATTGTCTAATTTTGGGAATGTGGTTCATTCATTGCTAGAAAACTTGTTAACAATGAAACTATAAACTAAAGAAATCTCTTTCATGGTGACAAATAAACGAAGAGTATAATGGGTCATCTGTTGTCGCCTAGAATAGTCAATGATGCCATGTGGGCTAGAGTGATCAAAAAGGGACCCAAAGTCCAAAAGAAAAGTAAAGAGTTGCACAAAAATAGAGGATAAACCATAAATCCATAGAGAACAAACAACCGGACCGGAGAGCAGACACAGACAGCAGACACGGGCAAACCATAAAATAAAAATGTATTAAAGGATGTTATGAACAGCACCCTTCATCACTCTTTATTGCAGGGTTCTGCCATGGCCAAGCAGCTGGGTGCTGAGGCGTACCTGGAGTGCTCGGCGTTCACCTCGGAGAAAAGCATCCACAGCGTCTTCCGCACCGCAGCGATGGCCTGCATCAACAAGCTGCAGTCTCTCCCGAAGACCAGCCCCACCCGCCGCCTCTCCAAAAGACTGCTCCACCTGCCCAGCAAGTCGGATTTGCTCTCCTCCACCTTCAAGAAGGAGAAGGCCAAGAGCTGCTCGGTCATGTGAGTGGAGACCTCTTGGGTTACAGTCATCACATGCGACCCCCAAGCCCCTGCCTCTTTGGTCTCGGGGAAGGGGGGGTGGGCACGATGGTTTTATCAGGGCTTCCTGCTGAATCCTTCCCTCACCTCCC
>OMLP01023782.1:0-12520 GCA_900302685.1 Spondyliosoma cantharus | reverse complement strand
CGGAAACCAAACACCCGTCAGAAGAGGTGGACACCCCGCTGTCCATTTGCTCCTGAACCTTTTAGCGCACATTTGTCTTTTTCCACCACTGTTTATCTTGCTTTTCCAACCAACAATATCAGTCAAGGTTTATTCATTGAGCTATCATTTATTCACCTGTAAACAGTATGCAACTACAGCGGTGTTACATCTGTCTGATTTTACTCTCTCTAGGCACATGTTGATTTTGTCCAAAATTGGAAATGTGCAACGTGTGACGTTTAATCTTGTGATGTAAAATGCCTCTCAGACAATTCAATGGATATTTTTCTAAGTACAAAAATATATCTAGCATGAAACCGACGGGAATTAGCAAAATCCTGTCCATCCCTCTTAGTAAGGTGTCTGAGGTGTGAAATAGCTTGTCGTTCGTGTCCCCATTTAGGCTCGTGGAAGCACAGAGGTGTAGAGGGAGTGGCGGGACAAACCACACTGAGAGCTATTACATATAGAGAGCTGTTCTCGTTGTCTCAGTGGTGATGAGAGCAGGGATAAGAGCTGTGAGTGCAGGCTGCTGTGCAGACAGCCGTCTGGAACGTTTCAACCTGCATGGATGGTTGATGCATGGTTGTGTAGCTCTGGACAGCGCTGCTCCACAAGCTGCCAGTGGAGGAGGATGAAGAGACTCTGTGTGTGTACAAAAACGAAATGAGGACACACAAAAAAAATAAAGGGAAGTTTAGTTGGGCTTCCGGTGCTCTGCTGTCACAGCCGGAGTCTATTTTAAAATGCTATTTTGGTGGTGGGACAGACATTTTAATAGATAATCAAAGATGCTTTTGTTGTGACCAGGAACATAAACAAACGCTTCAATGCCTGTCGAGCTGTCGAGCGTTATTTGTGAGGCTGGTTATTGATGCCGGTCGAGGTGTTGTGAGGCATATTTAAAAGCATAGGATAAATAATAACGCCGACCTGAGTCTGGCGGACTGCTAATGGGAAAATCTGGTTTGTAGTTTTCGAATATTCTTTGGAAAAGATTTGTAGCATTCTGTTGTTGAGAGGTTTTTTTCAACAATTCTCAAATGGTATGCAGTTTTGAAAAAATGCCTTTCATATCATGTTCCCAGAAGTCATTGCGGGGTTTTGACTCCTGGAATATGCCTGTGGATTTCTCTGATTTGCAACAATCCAAATGTAGCACTCCCGAGCTGACTCTACTCTTCCAAGGTGACTCAAGTTTTTGCGTCAGCACTCTTGTTAATCTATCGACTTTCGATACGCAGCACTTACTTGAGGTTACAACGACTACGGAGCAAAAATCGGACCCTTTTCTGAACTTAAATCTTTGGCTTCATGGTTACGTGTGTGTGCAGCATTGATCCCTGTGCTTCTAACCATAAAGCAATAATGATTTAAGTGCTTGCGATGCAATGGTAACCTGTGCGGCAATAAAGATGCAGCTTTGTGATAACTGTCATGCTAGAGCGCTCCACGGACATCCATGTTTTAGACTGAAACCATCTCTGCTGTACAAAGAGGCTGCTGATCTGTGTTTGCCCCTCCTCCTCCGTGTAAGTAGCTAACGGTATATAAAATAACCGATGATGACGTCGTGCGTGAAGAAGAGTTGCAGACGCTAGACTTTGCTGTCAATTTTAACATAATCATAACAAAGTATTAAAAAGGCAGCAGGATCTAAATAAACTGCTTGAATGAGTTGGCAGTGCAGTATATGCTTGTGAAATTAGAAATGTACTTCAACAGTCCAACAATCATCTTGTAAAAAGGGCTAGTGTGTGGGAAAAAAATAGGAAATAATGTGGGACTAAGGAGAACAAGTAATCAAAATGCACAGGCTGGCCCTGTCCAAAGAAAGCTATTTTTCCATCATTTGTTTTTATGGTCGATGTGTTTTTTTTTCTTCGTTTTTTTCTCTCTCTTATGTTTTTTTGGTATTTTTAAAAGCATGATGTGAGTCCTGGTGTCGTTTTGGAAGATGGTTGTAGCGTCTTTATGGAGCTGTGGACTGCCCCCCGGTAGTCGGGGGAACTTAAATTGGTGATTTGCACAAAGGCTTCCAGTTCATGGTCACACACCAAATTCCTCAGCATTGCCTAGCAACAATTCAGCATAGGAAACAGAGACTGGCTCTTGGGTTGGTTGTGTGGACAGAGAGGGTTGGCTCACAAGCAGACATCCCCACATCCATTTTCACAGCGTCGGTCTGTTGTGCATTTATTGTTCCGAAAAAACAAAACGTTTCTTGATATTTTTTCTTTGGGTTAGGGAGCTGATGTGAGGCCTTCTGAAGGTGGGATAGACGGGCGGCTCACGGACCATGTCAGTTAATATGCAGCCTTTGTGTTGTAGTGTGTGGTAAAATGGTGCAGTCAAACTCCTAAGCATGTCCTATTGAAATCGTATGATTGTACATACCGTCTCTCGTTTTATAATCATTGTACGACATCTTCAGGGATGTCACATGAAAATATTGTTGTTGATGTGAATATTTATTCTATTTTTGCCTCTCTTTTTTTGATTGACATGTACATTTGTTTAAAATCTATTTTGGAAATTTGACTTTATTTCCTATTTTTTGGGTTTGTTTTTGTTTTTTGCTGTGTTAAATAAAGCTTGCCCTGTCTGGCACCCTTAAATTGTTGTTCATCTGTCCTTTTAAAACTTGGATAATTGGCAGTTCATTACATAAAAATGTCCATTCTCTGTGAGGATATACTTAAACATCATATAAAACACTGGCCCTTTTTTAGCCAGGCACCTGAATATTTCCGGAGAAAAACATGTGTTCAGTGTTCATTTACAGTGATACTGCTATCAGATTTGAACTTGGACCTCGTGAGGCTATATGATGTGGACCCATTGTGTTTTCCAGCTAACTGGGGCAGTTCCAGGCCATCTGCAGGATTTTTGCATGAAAAACTTCCGGTGAGAAAAAAATAATAAATATTTCAAATTCAAATTCCCGTCGATCAATTCCCAAGGCACTAACAGGACATTTCTTAAAACGGTTCAACGACAGCTTTGAATTTTAGCTAAACTGGCAGAGTTTTAGGATAATTTAACATTCATTTACAGAAATGGTAACAGGTTAATATATACCCAGGTTATATGTGTTGTCGTAAAGTACAACAATTACTAAAATAAAGTTACCGTAAGTACGATTTTTTGTTTTTTTTTGCCGGCCCCTTTGGCAAAAAGTGGTAGTGTTTCCACTGCCTCTGGATATAAAGATCTTTTTTAACACTTTTATCTCTTTTTTAAACACAGCTGTTTGCATGATTATAAGGTAATGTATCTATTTGTGGCTATATAACCGTAATATCAATAAACTTTGTTTTAGTACCATACCACCAGACTAATGAGCAGCTTCTTTCCTCAAGGTTGTGATACCCCTCAATTCATCCTCAGCACCAGCAGCATCATGAAAGAAAACATTTTTAATTTTATGACTTATCCAACCTGATGAGTCGGACTGCAACCGGGAGACAGGCATTAACAATAACTATGATAATTATATAGAAAATGTCCAATCTTCTCGCTGATGGTCTTGATTGTTTATGTAGGTCATATAGAGGCATTGGTGTTAAATTATTATAATTTGATAACCAGTTAAAAGTTTCTTGTAGTATGTTTCAAACTCAGAATTTCCATTTATTGTGAGGATATATTCAATATATTCCCATTTCTATATATCTATAGATATCTATTTAAAATCATGCTAAAATATAGTACAGTAAAGTGCATCATGAATACAGATGAGTGTCTATTATTTCATCTTTTTCCCCCGTTTTACTCTTTTTTATCAGTTTGAAAAATATTGCATTTGACTATTGAGATGCCTCTTAATACATAATATTGGCTGTCCTCCAGTTCTCACACATCGTTACTATATATTGATTTTGATGTATAACAGTCATCTGAGCTTGATAACAAAACTTTTCTACATAAAAAAAAAAAAAAATGTTAAAATCTGATCTAGTTTAAACCCTTTTGGTTCTGAAAGTGTTATAATGGAAGTGAACAGATGTCTCCAGAAGTGTATCACTTCAATCATCTCTGTAGGAAGTGAGGTGCTCATCTTTTCCACTCTATCAGTGCTAATAATTCTTTTAACAGACTCCGTGTCACTGCATGCATGCAGAGCATGTCTCATTAAGGAGAGAGCACATTTAGATCACGATGGAAGGATGGATGGGGGATTACTGTCATTTTCCATTACTTCAACCTTGAACTAAGATCATAGGCGGTGATGATCAGGGAGTTATTATCACAGACTGAGAGCAGAAAAACGTGTCAGTCAGATGTGTAACTGACAAATGATTACCAGCGTGATGAGCATAATAAGGATGACAGACAGGAAAGTTTTCACCACCGCTTACAATGTATAATCTACTCGGCTTAATGTAACAATAAAACTAATTATGTGTTAATTATGTCTCATATTATTTCGAAGGCAATGACAAGCACGGCAAAGGTAATGAACATTTTCCAAGATAGATAGATAGATAGATAGATAGATAGATAGATAGATAGATAGATAGACTTGGCACACAGTCATCCTTACAGGTTGTTGGAAATCTTCACAGCTTCTCCATCTCTTCTGAAGATGCACCAGGCTGCTGCTCTCATCTGTCTTCAAACACACCACATCTGGCCACTGTCAGCTGCAGAGGTGCCTAAAACTGGCCTGATGCCACATTTTGTAGCAGAGGTGCCATACCAGCTGACCCATGTGCCCTCACACTGCCTCGTCTTCCAGTGCTACAGACTCTCAATGGCTAATGAGCTCTAATGACACTGAACAGTGATCGATTTCTACGCAGTTGAACAACATTGAATCACATCACAAAGAAGGTAAGGTAAGTAAGGTCTTGTGCTTGTTTTGCACAGTAAAGGTGAACATGTTAGAGTGTATAGCAGGTCATTTTATCCCAGCCAGATCGGCAGAATGAAAGCTGGTCCCGTTTTTGTTAACCACGGATATGTTAAAACTTTGTATTTCTTTATGTTGCAACTTTACATATCTTCAGGTTCAGTTTTCAATTTTACAGTCTGGTTAGATTTTGGCACAAAAAATACTTGTTTAGCATGAGGGAAAGATCTTGTTTTGGCCTAAAATACCTGCTTTGGTTGCCACAAACCCACCTGGAAGTTGTCCAGATGTCTCCTTAAAAATATCCAAAAGTGTGACACTTACAGATGTTAAAAGGCTATGGTCTCTTGTCACAAATATCCAGTGGTTTTAAGTTGATATGGCGACTTTGTTAGCAAACCAGCAGACATGGTGCAACAATAGCTATTATTTGGAGTGTTTGTGTTCACCTGATGAAATTAAGTCCAACATTCACTCTCCTTTTAGCTGTTTTTTGCTCCCCAGCAACTCCTGACTGAGTAAATGCTCAGTAAATGCTGCTAAATGCTTCACTATGTGCACCAACTGTTTCTGTGTGCTATTTGGAGCTGAGCATTTAGTGAACAGTGTGGAGTATAAAAACCAAAAGTGAACTGAGAGACACTAAAACACTCAGTAGAGCTGAGGGGAGCAGAAGAGTTTTGTGATAATTACCTGCAGGTTCATGCAAAGTACTGACTGCAGCAGCTTTAATGTACATACAGTTTTTCACAAAAATAGAATTATTTTTATGTTTAAATAAAATAAAATGCACCTTTATTCAACTAAATCTAGCAACTTGTATCATTTCTTGCTAGATGATTCTGAGAGAAAATGTGCATTGGCCTGGTTGGCAAATTGTTAGAGGTAAAACAAAAACAACTTTTTAATTTCAATGTTTAATCAAATGCATTGAAATGTTAAGAAATTGGTGTGAGGACGTTGAATCTGAGCTGTACCCAGTTCACCACAAAACCTCTGTTAAAAAACAAAAAAAAACAAAAAAAACTCTTGCTGCTAAAAAACAACATGAATCATGGGATGTCAGTGGGTGGAGCACCTGAGGTAGGAGCTGACATTGTGCATATGCAGGCACACACACTGGGTGCGAGGACATGTAAATGGGCCACATACGCTGCGAGTCGTAGTAAATTAGGCCAACATCTGGACAGGCACAGAGAGTTCAATTGCCCACTCAGCTGTGGCTTGTACCTCGAGGGCTCAGTTAAGGAGAAGTGGCATCATGGCACAGTCCAGTGAGCTTTCAGGGGCCACCCTGCCATATTGTTAAGACTTTGCCATACGCAGCCACCTTAGAAAAGTTCTTTGTGTCCAGTGCAAACAGTGGGTCACCGCCTCGTCATGGCGGGCATTTAAGTCACACAAAGCCAATTTAACAGGCTGTAAAACACAGTGGATTAATTCTGACACGCACACACATTACACTAATCAAAATATCAATCCACATTAGAAAATTAAATTCATAAGAGTGCTAACATCATTATCTCCCTGGTGACATATAAATCAATTAATTCAAAAATCAAGATTGATGGTGGAAGACGCTCCCACAGGCATGCTCCTTTTGTTACAATGATAATATTCCTGTTCGAAGGATATGTGCGACCAAAAAGCAGAAAAAATGGATGAGAGCAGAGAGTTCAGGACAATGAGTCAGTGTTCGGGGTGGACTGGACAGTTTTTCTGGACGGTGGTGGTGTACAAAGGGTGATCTGAGGGGAGAAATGCGGCTCTGAGTGGGCTGCCCTCAGTGCCGTTGTGTAATATTAACATCATGTTCTGGATCCTCAGATAACTCTGCCAGGACACCACAACACAACAGTACATTCCAGACGTAACCCTTCACTCCATGTCTCCTGTGTGTGGGAAGACAGATTCAAATCTACCATGTTGTTGGAAAAAAAACTGTTCTTGACTGCTGCAGTGAAAATTACATGGAGCCATCGACATGCATCTGTGCAGATACGAGCTAATCTTTGATTACTGATGAGGTGTGATGATGTGTCGAGTCCTGCAGTGTGCTCCTTCTCTCTCTCTCTCTCTCACACACAGACACACACACACACACACACACACACAGACACCAGATTCTCTGCCTCTGCCGCAGTGCAGGGCAGGGCCAGAATATCCAAACCCATCAATTCCCAATTCACCCAGTTTTGCTCTCAAAAATGGGGGTAGTATAACACAACATTCATATTATTCCTTTTTTCCTTGCAATCTCTGTACAAGATCCGGCATAGAGTGGCAGAAAAATCCTGTTTTTTTTGTTTTTTAATGAGGTTCTTTGCAGATGCTCAGTCTCAGGGGAAATATTAGACTGAGAGTTAAAGATGAGTGTTTATGTATTCATGAGAAAAACTTGAAATATTGTCTTAACTGTGAATGATCATTTCACTTGATGACTCGAATAAAATCCTCACCCTGCAAACACATCCACGCAGCACCGGCGTCAGACCGCCTGAACAGATCCTCCCTCTAATGCCGCAGCTCCTAAACCACCACCGCCGCCATCTCTCTGCGTGACCCCTGACCCCAGACTCCCGCCTTGTGGCTAAACCTACGGCTCCCCTGGAGCTCTCTCTCCTGACCTTGTGTTTCGCTGGCAGCACCACCAATGAGCTCAGTCAAATGTGAGCAATTGTTTAATGTTCCCTGTGGCCACAGTGAGGAAAGAACAAGTTGTCTCTCTGAAACTCACTGTGGTTGTGTTTTTCTTTTTCTTTTTTTTTATTTGGTTAAAAAAAAAAAAAGGAATCAAGAAATTGCTCCGTTGTTTTTAGGACGCATCCTTATGCATTAACCGGGATGGGCCGGAAACGTGTCTATGGCACAAGTCATGCAAATTGAGCAGATGCTGGCTGGATGAGTAATCATCGGTTTATTCTAATCCTTATAGTCTATTTGCGGGTTAGGGTTAGCATTGCCTCTGGTGTATCTTTACTTGCTCCTGTTTGTCAGAGGAGCACATTTCCTAAGTCTCATTTACAAGAAATGGGAGGCATTTGTTGGTAGGAAATAAAAATGTGGAGACTTTTTTTAGAGGATGACTGAAGTCTGGTGCAATACAATGCGTTTATGTTACATTTTGCACAAATCTCCTATTCATAAATATTATGAAAAATTGTCCCTATATATCTGAGTGCATTTGTGTTTTACATTGTGTCTGTGACTCTCTCATGCACATTTCATACAGAGGACCTTCCTGACAGTGAACCTTACATCCAAAACATAAACACACACACACAAACTGAACATGCTCTGTGTCCTTCTTTGTGATCACTGGGCAACCGCACACAAAGGCAAGGCGTGCTCTGCCGTGCACAATGTGACAGTGTCTGAGCACGAGGCTGTACCCTTAACACAAACACACACACACACACACACACACACACACACACATAGAAAACCACACACACACAACGGATTTGGCTACGGGCCACATCCTGCGTGTGTGTGCACAAGCCAAAATATCATGGAGACATCCAGTGCAGCGGCCATACACGTCGTCCCCTCAGCTGCACCAGTGGAGACATAAGCGGGGCCCGATGCTTTGTCCTTCATGCTGATTAAAATGTTAGATTAGGTCAGCTGCAGCAGACTGAGTGCACAGCAGCGATAATTACTCCATAATTACACCTAAATACACATTGTGTCTCTGCTGTGTTTCGCCCCCCACATCATTTTACTCTTTACTCATGTGCAAAAAGCATCAGAATCCAGATCTGACCGGCTACCCTGATGGATGAACCTGCTCTATAACTCAAAGGGAAAACATCAGCGACCATTAGAAGGACCAGTGCATTCTTTCAAACAGAGCCATGAGTGATCAGCGTGCATGCATGTGTGCAACTGTTATCCCTGAGGTCCCTGAAGCTATGAGAGGAGTATTAGCAGTGGGGGGAAGGATGGAGACAGACAAAAGGGAGGCTACTGCAGACAGCACTCTGCTCTTTTTTTTTCTCTCTGCCACTCCTCTTTAGGGAACCATGGCTACAGGAAGGAGCATGTGCCTTTAGTGGTTTGAGGGAGTGTGAGGTGTGTGTTCAGCTTAGTCCGGGATGCAAGCGGGACCAGAGTGCCCTCCCACTGAGCAATAACTCTCCTACTCTTGCCTGTGGGGGGGTTGGGTGGAAAGAAATAAGGATCTGGGATGTGAGCAAAGGCCGAGGAGGAGGATGTGTGCGAAGACAGGAGGATATCTTCAATAGCTCTGAACCTCATCTGTATTTTATTTCAAAATGAAGTGGACTTTGAAGAGAGGAGTGCTTCATGTTTGCCCTGCTGCAACAGATCATTTCAGTGGAGTGGTAAAGCAGGGTGGATCCAAGAGGAACACTGAGCCAAGCAATGACATTGATCCTTAGTGACAAGGGAGCTTTAAAAGCACTGAGAATACACACACTACAGGGATGTTCTTGCATGTACATACTCAAAAGAGGAACTGAAGCATAGAGTCAATGCATGATTACATAACCACTGCATTGGGAAGAGGTCTGAGTTTCAGTGAAGATGCGCCGAACAACATATGAGGGAACAAGAGAGGCTTGTATGGTTACGCTTCCCTGCAAGGCTGTGTTATGAGTGTACTTACTTAACTGGCATGTGCTGATCTGCAACAGTTTTAGTGCAGGGATATGTTGTCATGACAACAACAGGTAGCACATCTGTGATAAAAGCATGTTTCCTGGCAGAGGCAGGCGCACAATGCATGGATTTCTTTGAGAGAGACAGTCGAGCTGCGTAGAAGCCTTTTCAAAGGAAAATGCATCAGTCCTGTTTTACCATCTCGCTGCAGTGTGCATTGTCTTGTCTTACGGTGTAACAGAGGTGTCAAGAGCCTGGTGGAGATTTATAATATGAGCCTCAGTCACTGACTCGCAGCGGCATTTTCAGCAGCACATGCACAGACACTAAAGCAACACTATGTCACACATGAGACAGTTGATGAGCTCAGTCAACAGAGTCCCGCATGCCTGCGTGGATTGGGCTTCAAGCTCACTGCAAACATGAGCATCCAGGCAGTCTGTGTTCAAGGGAGAAGAAAACAATTAGCAGACGTTAGCTGGAGTTTAGAAGGTCATGACATTTTTAACTAACTGTGGAACTGTCACACTTGTGCTAAAGCTGTAAAATATTCACTTTGCCTCTCATTTATTAATCTCAATTTTAAGAGATGAATGTGTTACAACTTTGCCTTGACCTCCAGCAGATTCACTGTTGTCAAAGCAGCCGACTGCGAAAAGCAGCATTAATACCACAACAGCAATGCTGCATATCATACAGTATTTTAAAGAGTAACTTCACCATTTTACACATTAAAGTGTGTTTACAGTATTCTAACACAAATTACCACTCTCGCCTCACTAAACCTAGTTCTGGATCCGTGGTGCTAACGACAAACTCTACAAGATGTTCTGTTCTGATACAGGACGGTCTAAATGAGGAAAACATTTTAGTGACAGTGCATGCCAGTCATGCTGGCAGGGGAGAATCACTGTACTTCCCTGCATGCACTCTGTATTACACTTATCATACAAGCCCTGATTGGCTTCTTGAATAAAGCCAGGCTCTATGTTGGGTTATGCACCAACCTATTTAAAAAGGTGGAAAAGTGAGTGCTCTGAGATAAAAGAGAAGTTTTTAATCAATGCATGGGCTAGATGCTGGAATGCATAGTCTGTTACTATGCAACACATCAGCATCAGAGATATTCCTGTGGAGGATTTTCATCCAGCCTCCGTCTGTGTCCTCCCTCCCAAAGCTGTTTCTTCTTTTCCCTGTGTCTTCTTCCTCTTCTCTTTGACTTACATATTCCTCGGTTTTTGATTCACAGCTGCATCGGGGGTGTCTTTGATAAGTAAATATGCATTTTTTCCCCTGTTGCCATCTTTCCTGCCTTGATACTGACTGTAGATGGCTTAGAGTCACCTTTGTGACAGGAACCAGTATGCTACATTGAAATGCTCTCTCCCTCTTCGCCATCTCACTCTCTCTCTAATTACTGAGATGGCGTTTGATGTTTAAAAGAGCTCTTGTGTGTAGATCCACACTGTTTGACAAATATGTTACATCATTTTACTGCGTGTTATGCTGCCTTTTCACAATTGTTTTGTGTTATTTGGTTTAAAAAACAATTCTCCACTTGCACAATGTAAAGTGACGTATATGTAACGACATAAACTCTACAGTATAGGTCCATATGATCATATCTAGTTATATCTATACTTTTAACAGTTCACTTTGTATATAGTGTTTTTAGCATTTTTGAGAATTTAGGTAATCACATAGTTGTTTTTATTTAGCGAGGCCTAGCCTAGCCCGCTGCTAAAATAAAGAGTTACCTTTGTAACTGAAGATATCGCTGGCTATGAAAGATTTAAATCACTTATCCAGCAATGAAGTCGGAGCTTTACTGCTCACTTTCACAAGACAGTGTAAGTCAGTTGCTTTAATTTTTGGCAGCTCTTACAAGCAGAGTGTAAAAGAGAGCCATAGCAACCAAACTTTAGCATGTGGTTCAAGATTCAAGATTCAAAGTGTTATTGTCATATGCACAGTAAAGAAACATGTTCTCAATTATGCAATGAAATTGTTCCTTTGCTGTCCACAGAATGCCAACAGTGTAATAAAGAAATATATACATCCAAAATATACAATATACAAAGTAAAGTACTTTTAAAGCACTTTTAGACATGGTACATGTGATAAATAGAAAAAGCAGCAACAATAATAATAATAATAACAATAAAACAGTGCAAATCTGAAAACTGTGCAGTTATGCATGTGCAAAAAAATTTTAAATGTAAACCTTAGGGACAGTTGTGAGGTAGAATAAACTCCTTTCTGCTGTTTAGGAGTCTGATGGCAGTGGGGAAGAAAGAGTTTTTTAGTCTGTGGTCTTGGACTTAACACTTCTGTTCCTCCGGCCTGAGAGTAGAACAGTCCGTGCTGGGGGTGGGTGGGGTCTTTGAGGATGGAGACAGCTCTCCTGTGGTCTCTGCGGTGGTAGGTGCTCTGCAGAGAGGGCAGTGGAGTCCTGGTGATCTTCTCCGCAGTCTTTGCCACTCTCTGTAGGAGTTTGCGGTCCAAAGCAGAAGTACTACCGTACCAGACATTGATACAGCCAGTCAAGCCACTTCGTCCCCGCCAGTGGTACATCATATCACTGCGGTGTCGTCCGCAAACTTTAGGATGGTGTTGACTTTGTGGGAGGCGACACAGTTGTAGGTGAACAGGGTGTAGAGGATGGGGCTGAGGACGCATCCCTGTGGAGTGCCAATGTTTGTATTGATGCTGGCTGAAGTCCTATTTCCAATCCTGACAGTCTGGGGCCTGCCAGTCAGAAAGTTTAAGAGCCAGTCACAGATGGTGGGGTGCAGACCAAGTGTAGACAGTTTGTCGGTGAGTTTGTGGGGGGTGACTGTGTTGAAGGCAGAGCTGTAGTCCACAAAGAGCGTCCTGATGTAGGAGTCTTTATTTTCCAGGTGGGAGAGGGAATAGTGGAGCGATAGCATTAGTTAACATCGATCAGTCTATCTGAAGGATCAAAAATGTTAAAAACCCCTATGTACAAAAATGAGCAGTAAACTATTAATACTATATACA
>OMLP01023781.1:0-19061 GCA_900302685.1 Spondyliosoma cantharus | reverse complement strand
TTGAAAACGGGTCTCAGGGTGGAAAAATCTGAAAACGCAGCCCTCCCGTTCTCGTCTGGATGGCAAACCCTCATACATTCCGAAACGATGACGCCATCGCCCCACCACGCCACGTCTCATAACAACAACAACAACAATGGCGGACTACGTGCTTGTGTTGGTGTTTCTTGCAGCTTCCTCTCCTTGTAGTCGAGTGTGAGTCGCAGCAGCAGTTCCACCTCATTATCGCTCCACACAAACCATTCTGGTTTCCTTGCACTAGACATTTTCGTCTTCTTCTTCTTGTGTTCGGTTTCTTCTTCTACTGTGTGTTTGTAAACAGACACAAGCTTTATGCTCATGCTCCGTCTCTTCTTCTCTGTTTTTGGTGAATTTCCAGCTCCACCTATAGGCCTGGAATATGAACTACAGCGTGTTGAGTCGTTTACAGTGGATCCGTTTGGACGCAGATATTCTTGAAACGATGCCGAGGAAGACGGAGGAGAAAAAGATGGTTTTGCTGCGTGTGGACTGAGGCCTCAGACCCTGTTCAGAGACAGTCAGCACAGTTTATCACGTCTGTGATACAAACTCAAATGTGTTCCGACTGTAAATAAAGTTGCACTTTGCAGAGATGAGGTAGTAAGCTACTAAATGTTTTTTTCTGATAGATTTTGGGGGAGAAACATTATCACTTCCTGGACTTGAGCTCCTGGCAGGAAGTGCTTCAGTCTCGTATCAGAGATTTGATCTGTTTACGGTTGGTATGGAAAATTGTAATACTTTTTAAATATTTAACCAAGGGGACGACCTAAGTTTGACCTTCGTAAATGAGTTGTACGGCTACAACACGACACTGTAATCAATGAGCAGCTGGCACGTGGTGTGATGGAGATCTGCTCTACAAACGTAAAACACTCGTCTTTGTTTATTTAAAGCTGGATGACTATTCTTACAAAAACTGATTTACAGAGTGTCAATATTTCATCAAATTAAACTGCTGTCGTGCAGGAAATGACTCGAGGTGGCAGCGTTTTATTGGGCCTGTTATTTATTGTTTCCTGTCGCCTGCGTCCTCTGAAACGAGCTGACGAGAGGAATCACATGACGAGGGAAATGAAAGCTCGCCATCTTGTTTTGACCCACACGGCCTCGCTCGTGTTCATGCAGTGCAGGTGGAGCCACTTAAAGAGCACCCAACAGTCACCATATGTTCAATGTGGCCGCAGCGATAAAATGAAACACATCCAACGTAAACAGGATTTTCAGGACACGTGGTCGCAGACTGACACGTCGCAGTCGGTGATCGTCATGACTTGATTTAGCTGATGTTGATAGAGAAGCATCAGATACATCTTAGAGTCGGGTAGTTCCCAGCTTTCATAAATTGTCTAACGATGCACTCTGACTGGACCCAGTTCATGTTTGAACAATGAGAAAAAGTTTCCTGTGTGTGTGTGTGTGTGTGTGTGTGTGTGCTTTATGAGGAAATCCCCTAACATCTTCCCCGCACGGTTGGAAAGTTAACGGCAGGTCTTGTGTGCTCGGCAAAGCTATAACATCCTCCACAGGTGATAGCCTCTGTCGAGCCTGTTTGCCTGCTCTGCCTGTTGATCCTGCTAAAAGCCTCTCACGCCCCCTTAACACACACACACACTAAACGAGATGAGTGTGTGTGTGTACCCAGTTTAAACACACACATTAATAACAACTGCGATGCCGTTCTTTGTCGAGTGCTCTCACAGGTCCAACATTGACCTCGAGGTTTAATCTTCCTGCACAAACGACCGTCACTTGTTTTACAAACAAATCTTTTGTTGTTGTCGGCCAACTCCCTCGTTGTGTAGAGACACGAGGACAAAGACTGTTCTGTGAGATCATTTAAATATTAGACTCTCTCAGACCAATTATGTTATTATTCCCTGATGGAATACATGTCAGACAAAGACAGGGCGGGGCGGACTTTTAGTCAGAGTCAAGTTTATTGTTAAATAATCTACATGTTGTCTTAATCAGACATTACAAACATTGACTTTTTTATCTTAAGCCAGATTAAAGCTTGAGGTCAGTTTGAAGGCGATGTTGGAAGCTTTGCTGTGAGAAAGCTGTCTTCACCACTCTGCCTGAGGACAAGCAGTGAGATAAAGAATATATATATATATATATATACAATGGATAAAGACGAGACACAGAGGAGATTGTGAGGCAGAGAAAAGCAAACTCGCCCTGTTTGTTTGATTATGCTGTCGGCAGCTTTTAATCTGTGTGTGGTGTGTTTCATCCGAGGATACGTTTGCTTCCTCACACAGAGAGCTGTTAGAAATACCTGCAGATTCTTCCCGTGAACTCGCACACATTCCACCCAGAGGCCCTTCCATTGCCCTTTTCATGTGATGCACACAAAGCTGAAACTTTGATGCAAATTAAGGAATTAATGCATTCCACTGAAGTGCACACTTACACCCTTCACACCCTGCTGTGTTACCAGCTGCTGCCGCAGGATGTCGCTGTGGTCCGCTCATTCCTGCGTTTCCTTTTCCATCCCTCCCCCTTCAAACCGTCGACTCCCTTTCCAATAAGAAACAGATGGGAGACCTTTGCTGCGGGCTACTGCCAAATGGAGCAAATTCTCATTACGGCGTCTGCAAGCTCTGTTTATTCTCTCTGAGATTCACCTCCACCCTCTGCACCACCATTGTGCCATTTGATGTGTTCAACACTTGTTTCCGATGCAGACGTGTCATCTTGACGTGTCTGGTTTGGCCGATTACAGGATGTTTGTCATATTTAGCACACATTAGGAATCAGACATCAGAAGTTATCTTTGTGTGTGACTTGTTTCCTCGTTATGCAAACTATCTGCGAGCGGTGGGCGAGGAAATCATCTGTTAGGCTGTCTCTCCTGGTTACGTCTTCACCTCGTCTTTCACCTGTAACAATTGTATAAAACCAGGCTCAACATAACGGACGTAAACCTGCATTATATTTACACTCTTAGAAAGTTAATCTTTGAATCTGAATCGAATTGTTAGATGCCCAGAGATTCCAGACTCTCCCAAAAAAAAACAGCTTTGTATGAACCAAGAAAACAACCCAGTTTTCAACCTCATGGCAAAGTTTTTCTTCTTTAATCCGTTGTTGTATTAACAGGTTTGTTTTGCTCAGACTGGTTCCTAACCCGAGGCTCGGGACGACTACAAGGGAAGATGAATGTAGATTCTCAGTTTCTGAGCGGGTGGCATCTTGCATGGTAGCCTCAGCCACCAGTGTGTGTGTGTGTGTGACTGTGTGTGTGACACAAGTACAGTCTATTCACCGTAAACATGCATCGTGGTGGTCGCTTCATATTTACACAAAACATTTTTGAATCAGAACATTTGAAGATCCACAGACGCTGCAGCGGTGTGAAGAACCAGAACCCAGATCTCCCAACAGAAGTGCATCATGAAGACTTCATCACCTGTCACCACTTTCACTGTCGTGGCTGATCGGCTGCAGCTCGTATGAACTCGCACACTTCTTCGTACTCGTTCGGTGGCTTTACGCTTTGGAGTCGGGCACATTCAGACGTAGCGAGACAGAAAATCTCCGCTCACCTTCGTCCTGACTCGTTCCGTCTAAACCCACAAACTTTTTCTCCTCCTATTACTCTATCACAGACAAATCCCCAGCTCTGTTTGAGTCCCCAGCCTGGGAAGCTAGCACTTGGAATGGAATATAAATGACATCATTATGTAATATTCAATCTGTTGCTGCAGCAATATCCTATTCCACAGATAGCCCCCTTCACCACCCACCCCATATGCTCCGGACTCGCTGGTCTCCTGTTCTTTTTCACGGAGAATATTAAAGAGTTATTAAATTAATCTGTGCTCGCTGGCGCATGTTATTGCAGTGCAGAGATTTGTGGGGCGAATGAAGCCGTTAGGCCGCACCCTAAGCTGATTTATTAAGGGTGCCAGGGAATCACCAAATAGACCTGATAACCTGTTTTATTTGCATAAGTGAACACTTTCCCTCAAATCCGCTTATGTCGCCCCCCCCTTTCCTTTTTTTTTATACAAGTTCAGCTATTTCTTGTGTTTTTCTGTGACCCGAGGCCGTGCGGTGGTGTCGTCACAGTCTCTTTGTTAATACTATTATGAGAGCTAATAATCTACGAACGGCACAAGTCACGCTCGTAGAAAGTGTTTCGTATGAGGTAATGTTGCTCAGACAACAGACTTCATGCAGTCTGGACTGTGGCTTTGTGCTCCTGATGAACACTTTCCATTTCTCTACTTTGTTGGTGTGGCAGCAGAACTGACAGCAGACTTTATTTTGTGGCAGCCTGTGCGGATGTTAATATTCCAGCAATATGAACCAGCTACTGGACAGACGTGTTAAATATCCACACGTTTATATAGAAATAAAACACAACCTGCCCTCTCAAACGTGGTGCGTCTTTGTGTATTCGGATGGTTCACGGTGTGTCTTTGGAGCGCGGCTGTGTGTTGTAGAAGTCGTCGCATCGTCGCTTGTTAATTAATTTTTCATTAAGCTTGCTGAGGGATGTCTGGGTCGCCTTTCACGTTTCGGAGTCTTGTCAGCTGCTGGTCGCTGCGCAGGCGTGTTGCTGCAGGAGGCAACTTTTAAATCTTCACTGCTTAAAACTTTTTCTTTTTCCAGGCAGAAATCTCTTGCTGGGATGAAGCCTCGTCCATAAATCCATTAATTGTGCTGTTTATTGTCTTCAGCTCTCCTGCTTCCGTCTCAGTTTGAGTGCTGACGTCAGGAGATCTGCTGGATGATCTGAAGTTTGGTCTGACTGTAACAAAACACAGAATAATAGCGCTAAAGACATGATGTGTTTTAATGAGCCGTAAACAATAAGCTTAATTAGAATTTTATGCAGGTGCTTTTTCACGTTCCCTCTCTAACCGGCGGCTCTCTGAGTGAAGGAGAATACAAACAGTGTAAAATAGTGTCAGAAAGACGGAGCTGCCCAACAAGTGCATGTGTTGGTGCACAGCCGGGCTTCTGTGTGTTCTCTCGCCCCGACAGAACCAGCAGATTTAACACCCGTTGATTCCAGCCCAGATTCCTAACTTCATTTATCAGAGTGTATGCCAGCAGTGTAAACATTTAATCCAGCGTGAGATTTTTGGGCTCCTTTGGGTCAACAGTTTAGCTGTTGCTTTTTTTTTCTAAGCCTGGAGACAAAGTCTGCTTTCAATTATTTCTGCAAAATTGCTTTACAGGGTCCATGCATGATTAAATATTCATTATGTTAAACTAAGCACTTTCTTTGTATATAAATCCATATTAGATTTGGCTGGCAGGCTGCCTGAAGCCACATGAGAAGGATTTCTGCTGCAGAAAAAGCCGTGGACCTCCTCAGCAGCTCTTTTCTCCTCCGTCTGTTTGTTTTTGTTCTGATGTAAATGACGACTTGTTGATATTTTCCTACCTTTTTGTCCTCCTGGCCGAGCTCACACGGGCCTTTTTCAGTCGGGGTGGGGGGGAAATGTTGGAATTTAAAGTGGGCATGGGAAAAATAAACAAGCGTGTCAGTCGGCCTGGCGGCAGGGGAGCAGCACTGATCAGTCCAAAAAAAAAAAACTGGACTGTGTCTGAAGAAAAGCCATTTGTGTGTGTGTGTGTGTGTGTGTGTGTGTATCTGTGTGTGTAGCGCAGCTTTGTGAGTACGTTCAGAGTGAAGGTGTGTGTGTGTGTGTGTGCACTGTAAACCCAGGCACAGGGGGTGATTTCATTTCAAATATGACTGGTTTCCTTGCAAATATTTACCTAATATTTTTCTCTTTCCAAGCAAAATTGACCTCTTTGATTGCAGAGATTGCTCCAAAGACCTCATGGAAAATAAATTCAAGAGTATTTGAAATTCCTGAGTGGATTCGCTCGGGCTGCCTAGCGTGAGCCCGTGTTTATTTGTTTTCCGACGGCAGGAGGGATCGGGGTTGTGTTGACTCAGAAGGTATTTGGTTTGTCTTCTGTTACAGACATCATGAAGGGGCTCTTACTGCAGATGGTCAGAAATAGGACAAACCTGAAGCAGCTGTGTAATCTTGTTTCCTCAGAAAGTAGAAAAAATATTCCTGTCTTCCTGCCAAGTAATATGTTTTATAATTTGCTACTGTGGTATTGCGTCTTTTATGGCTCTTTTTTTCAAAATCATTATTTTCCCTAAACCAGAGTGCAATAAGTGCTTCGCTAGCCGCCGTGCCGCTGGCAGTGCAACCTGTCCCTCTTGGCCCTGAGCTGCTGGAGTGCGGCTGGTTGTAAGCGGCTGAGGAATGCATATCATTCCTGAATGAATTGGACAGGCGCTGACCGCAGAAAAGAGAGCCTGGTGTTCTGTAGAATAACATCTGAAGAAAGAAGGGAAAATTTAATAGCAGAAAGCTTTCGGTCCTACCTTCCACGCTCCAGCAACACAAGAGAGATGTGTGCCAGGCCTAGAGAGGCAGCGGGACTGTCGGGCTACCATGCAAATATTCTGGGTGGCCGAGCGCACAGAGACCCGCAGAAGGTGTGTGTGTGTGTGTGTGTGTGTGTGTGTGTGTGTGTGTGTCGTCTTACACTAAACAATAACAAATGCAGAGGACCTTGCGTGACGGAATTCGTTCCCCTGCCACTGATCGACACACAAACACACACACAGCTCACGTTACTAAGATGTCGCTCTCCCACACACACACGCGCCGACACGAGCATCTGTCTGGAAACACAGCGCGACGTCACGAGAGTCCAACTCCAGCTCCGTTATCTCATCATCGTCATTATTTACCTCACATCCTGTCGGCCTGTGTTGTAGATGTGTCGCACTCTGATATCACAAAACTGAAGTTGCACTGATCAGTTAGTTGAGAATTAAACACAAACCGGTTGATAGTTTTCTTGAAATGTCTTAAAGAAAATACAAGCGATGTTCGAACTGCTTGTTGGAAAATAATAGATTATTATCTAAAGGTTCAGTTTTAAGACAGCTGATTATTGCATCAGTATTTGATGAGTTGGGATCGAGAGTAAATTAGCTGTTTTACAGATTGGAGTCATTTTCAATACATTTTGAGTGAGAGATTGTTGCTAATTGGGGGTAATTTTAAACAACTTTCCAAACTGTTGCTACCTGTATTTGTATAATAGGAATATGAGGATAATTAATTCAATCAGGTAGAATTGATCTATGAGAAGGAAATACAATCTACAATAAGAATGAATTACTAGAGGAGGGAATCATGATTACAAGTATTATGATGCAGCTAATCTGTGATAATCAATACACTGCAAGACAATAATAATAATAATCCAATGATACATCCAGACATCTGAAGAATAAGATTGCAATCGCTCGTTTGTCTGTTTCAGGTGTTTGCTTTCTCTGAAAGATTAATAGGAGAACATCTTCTTCTTCTAACATTTTGTAAACTCTAAAATCACGTTTGAATAAAAAACTGCAGCCAGTCAAACAGTTTGTTTTGTTTTAATGATAAAAACCTGGAGACGTGTCAGAGTTTGGCAGTGAGACACCTTCCATCCATCACCACCCTGTCGCCTTTACGTAGACGCCGCCGTCCTTCGCTCGTGTTGTCCGATGAGACGTCATTATCCCAGTTCAACATGAAACCCTACTCTCAGGATATGACTGGCACCTGGACTGAAGAGGGCAAGTGCAGAACAATGGAGGGACGAGGGCTTCTCCATTATGAGAATTAATCTAATCGCAGCTCCGAGCTGAAAGCAGGCTTTGTTAATGGGGCCTGTACAGTCAATTATCTTAATTGTTCCATTTACAGAACCTGGTGCATGTTTGAGGGATGAGCTCAGTCACTCTCCATAATTGTAATCGTCAATAGATTTGCATATGAACGTCAGGGCGGCCACACGGAGAATAAGTGTAATTGCAGGTCGTTCAGGGTGACGGTGGTGATGAGGAGTTAACATGAGCTGTTTTATATCCTGTGAGGTTAAACCGCATTCTGTTTAGATTTAATTAATCTAGTTATTAGGATTAATAAATGCATATATCACATCATGACATTAGATTCTGGATATCGTCGTACAGCGACAGTAAAGTGATGTCATTTCCTGACTGTTCTGTTGATGAAGCGTTTATGAAATGATACTTTTGAGGAGCTATATATCATGTGTGTCATACCGCCGGGCCTCGTTTTAAACGTTGTCAGAAAGAGGTTTACACTTCCAATGTTTATATTCAAAGTGTTTTGTCCCTCAGAAATGTCTTCAGGGTGGCAAATGCAACCGGTGTCAAATCCGAGGAATCACAGAGCGGAAGATTATTTTCACCTGCTGCTTTGCTCTGATGCACCGTCTCTGTCAACATCAAAGCCCAATCTCCAGCAACTCCCGGGCCCCCTGATCGGGAGAAGCCTCAGCGCCGAGCTCCGCTACGGTTCAGAGAGCCTTCAGACGGTCCCTGAGCGAGGTGGGCTGCAGAGACTGTCACACGTAGACCTGCCGGGACACCTGGTCCTCCGTCAGTCAGCTCTCTCAGGGATAAAGTATGTTGTCAAAGTGTTTCCTCTCCCTGCTTCTCCTCTCCGGTTGTTGCTATGGTTCTGTTTCAATTTGGAATTGCTGGAGAGTGACTAACGTGGAGGCCCGGTGGAGAAGGTCAAGCACTGGCAGCCATTAAACTCACTTGTCTGAGATATCAAGTACTCTGCTTTTTAACCATGTAGTGTTTGATGAGCTGCACCGTGATATAATCACTTGTTCTCTGCACCACGGCAGCCTTTCAGAGCAGCGCTTCACGATGCTAGAGGTTGTTAGGAAACGCCACCATTAAAAAACGGATAGAGTTAGAGCTGAAACAGAAGATCCTGATGATTGGGGAGACGGAGGTACTTTCAGACTGTACATGATAATTACACAAACTAGATGCACAATGGCGCTCTTGCTTGCGGTTATTTCGGAGGAAAGACGCCGTCGTCCTTCTACTTCGGCTCACGCCCCCGAGAAAAAAATCTCGAGCCTGCACAGAACGCAAACTCTGAATCCAATCTGATGTAACATATACATGCACGAGTAATGAGACTATCAATCGAATAATCTAGGTGTTTTAATCCGGTCCGGTCCGATCTTAGTCAGACTCATCTTAAAGATCCGATCACAGTCGGACTAACCCAGTAATTCTGTTTTCTTGAGTGTCATGTAAACGTACTGACTGATGTCTGTGTTGGTGCTGGAGGTGATGCTTGGTTACTGCTGTAGGTATTAAGATAGTAGTTAGACATGCTAACAGTTGCAGCACACTGGCTAAACTAAGAGTGCACCGATCCGATATTAAGATCGGCTATCGGCCCCGATATTGACAAAATAGCTGATCAGGGATCAGAAAAATGAACAGATCCTCGGCCTGATCCAGTTTATTTCCCCTCCGTCGCAGCACATCCTACAACTACATTTTATTTATTTTAATTTAAGAAGTTTGATTACATCCTGTTTTAGATTTGAATGCACGATTGTTCTTTTAATAACAAATAAATAAGAATTACAATGTTTGGTAACAATTATTTTGTCTTAGTCAGGAAAGTCTGGTGCCTTTAGTCTCTTCCACATGCTGAAGGAAGGTATACAGTTTATTATTAATTCAACAACGGTATTGGATCGGTATCGGGTGTCGACAGATCGGGACCTTTCCTTACACTTACCTTACGCTATCTTTTGATTTTGGCTATGGAACGAAAACATTACACCAGCTTCCAAACTCTTCAAAGTTAAAGTTCAGAGTATTGATCTCACTAGAAATATTTAAAGAAATCCACAGAAGGAAAAGTTAAGTTAATCAAATCATAGCTGACGTTTACTGGTCAATCCCACTGACAGAATAAACACAGTTTAACTATTTTTGTAATGAATATTAGGATATTTCCATGAAGCCTTCTCTTGTGTAAAGATTGACATTAGTTCACGATGTAGTGACAAGATAAAAAGTTTAGTCTGGTCTGTGTGAACTGTTTGTCGAAGCCGAGCAGGATGTTCGTTCTCAGCGACCCCGTGAAGTCGTCAGCAGGCTTAAACACACAACATGACTTGGCGAGTACTCAGTCCGATCGAATAATCACATTACCTCCGAGCAGAACTGAAGACATTTTTATAAATAAGCAATCGCACAGTGGCAAATTTAATTCAGTGCTTCATAATTAACCTTGGGAGGAAAACTCATTTAAGTCTATTAAATCATCAAATGAGCTCAGGTAAAGCTAAACTTGATTATGTGACGGAAAAAAGGAAGAAAGAAAAAACCTGTTACAGTCTTTGAGGTGAGGAAGCGTTGATGGAGCCGGAGCTGCTCTCTGTTTGAGCCGTTAAATTGCGGCTCACACATCAATGCAATTAAACTCGTCGGAGGAATACTGACTTTCTGGTTGAATTCACAATGTTAATTAGCCGGTTGGGATTTTTTGAAATAAGTTATTGCTCTGCTTTATCTGGTGCTCTGGGTGAGTGATTCTCATAAAGACTAGAGCCGTTCTCTCTGCCTTCCTATCATAGGCGACGTGTGGGGTGAACTTGCAAAATAATTGCAAGGAAGTGTGTAACTAATGATTTCCACAAAGCTGCGGTGCATAATGTGCTGGTGTTTAAAATGCAAATTTCCCCTTGTTTATTCGGGGAGCATATTCAAATTCCAACTCACAAACCTCGTGCTATTTCTCAACGTAGATTCAGTTTTCACCTCGCTTCGTCTTCGCCCTGCAGAGGTGTGTCTGCCGCTCTCAGCGTTTGTGTTGATGACATGATGTCATAATATCTCTAAATTAGCTTTTAGATTGCTGTAGCAACGTTAATATTTCGGATGCTTTGTAAATATGTGTACTGTCTTATTTGCAGCCTTCATATCTACTTGATCCCCTCGTCGTCAAGCAGCCAACAGAACTATACACGTTGCTTTATAAGAAATAGGGCATTAAAACCCCAAGTGAAATGTTCGTAGGTGTGAATAACGCAGGCAGGTTCCCTTTAAAAGCGTCTGTGGTTGTGGTGGCTGCACCGGCGTCGCCGCTGACCTTTGCAGCTGCCACCAATGGCCGGCTGTAATTCATCAACATCTAAACTTTCCCCTGCGCTCGGTCAAACACGTGTGGGAGAGCGGCCACTGACATTAAAACTCAATTAGCAGGGCCACTTTCTAAATAATACATTAGCAAAGTGCATTAGCCGCACATTGTCTGGTGCCCGGAGCACAGTTCCTGCTCTACATCTCAATATGTCAGGGTACCACTGTCTGGGAGCTAATGTGTGGGAATGCAGATGAGCTCCAGTAATTAGACGGTTATTATTTAACACGGAGGAGGAAGTTCTTGTTGGAATGGGTATTCAGTATTTTGATTGTCCATTAGTGGACTTCATTCCTGATCTCACCTCCTAAAAGTCTCGTATTAATCTGAGATAAGACACATTACAGCCAGGGAAATGTTTTCCAAGTGGTTAATTATAGATAAATACATGTTTCACAGTGCAGAAGGCCTTCAGCTGTGTTGAAGGAAGTGTTTTATCAGGACAGAAAAAGTGTAGTGTCTAAGGATAATAACTTGACGACACCTGTATGATCGACACTGCACATTGTCCTGTGTTTGTCTTTTATTTCACATCGGGACATCAGTGCAAGGAGGATTTGGGTGCATGACAAGATCCACAGGAGACAAAGATACAGTGAATATTATCACCTCGGACAGGAAAAGGATTTTCACTCCATCTTCATGATCATGAAGTTGAAATAAGGAGCCAACCACGCGACACCTCAACGTGGCAGCAGGAAAATATATTTGAAAATAATAACCTACTTGTTGTCGACTACACTGAATGTCACAGTTAAGAAACGCCTAAATATCAGAATGTAAAAGTGTGTATTCTGTATTTTCTGTTTCATAAGTACAAACGTAGGAAAATAAGATCGTTTCCTCGAGTGTCACATCTCCAGTTTGAAGCTAATGGGTACATGCAGAAAGTGATCTGAGGGAGGTAACGCTGCTCGGCCAATCAAATCTGTGTGTTGCTTCAGGCCTTGTGATTTGTGTCTGACAGAAACGCTCAGACGAGACGGGACGAGAGACAGTGAAAATTGAGCTTTTAAACAATAATGGACTCTTACGTGTTCACTCTTCCCACCGGCAGTTCAAAATCAGTGTGACTCATATCCGACACTGCAGCGATCATTAAAAGCGGCATCGTGAAGCGCCACTACTTGACAGCACAGAGCGTTCCCACTCAACTCTGAACTGAAGGCACAGGAAATAACATTTGATATGACGCTGAATCATTATGAAATCAGGATGTTCTGGACCCGTGCTCTCAACTGAACCTCCACTGAATTCCTCCACTTCCTGTAGTTTGTCAGTCATCTATCAAACATTCACACAGAAGTGCACGTTTAACAGATTCGATGTGGACGGAGAGTTTCCGCTGCGACGCGATGCAGAGTGTAGCACGCTTTAACTTCCAGGCGTACATGAGTTGACAATGAATCCATTTACTGGAACAGGCGCATCAGCACAACGTGGCTACATGCAGGCTAATGACGTTGACTGAGCAACGTCTGTATAAACGTTCACATTTCCTCTCACATAAACAGAAAATCTAAGCTTTTAATACGATGCACAAAACATACACGCTGATAATATTCTGCACACTCACACAGCCAATATTTTAGCGCGCTACAGGTGGTAACTCCACCGCTTTCCTCGTTAGCGAAGCACTCAGTGAAGCACCGTTTAAACACATACAAAACTCTGATATAACTCTCGTATTTGTCCGTTACTCTTGCACACTCATTGTACATTTGTGTCGCTAAGTTTATGCAGCTTTCCATCACTTATGCTCACCTGGAAATACAGAAAGACAGGCGCGACAGCACAATGTGGCTACATGCAGGCTAATAGCATTGACTGAGCAACACACACGCCCACCTGAGTCACACACAAAGGACCCCTGCTGCCCAAAGTGCCTGAGTGCATTACTTAACTTAACTACTAAAATATCATTGATGCGATTGCAAATGACCATATGTTAGTGTATGAATGGACAAAATAAAAACAAAATAATAAATAAATCAGGATGCATTCCTGTGGGTCCCACAACAGCAGCACAGGAGAGTCAGATTCTGTGTTGAATAGTAATATTGGGTGATCCTCTGACTTTAATTTGGCTCCACCAGGGCAGCATTTTAGTTCGACTGAGAGCTGAAGCTACGGGCAAAACATGTGGAAGCTAAACTAAGACTGTGTTTTCCATCACTGGATTCATGCATGACCCCGCTGAGGCCATAATCCCAACGTTACTCACTGTGCTGTGGTTTAAACACGGCCGTGTTGGTAATATTATGAAGTCGAAGCTGCTCTAAGATGCATCCGCTTGTGGCGCAGTCATAATACCATATCCATAACTTTGAATTTGACTGTACAAAATCCCATTCAGGAATGCTACCGCCAAGCAGGACGACACCATCTGCCACGGCACAAACATAATGCAAGCAAATACTATAAATAGATTACAGGAGGCCTTATCCTTTATCCACACAACGAGATGCTCTCTGTGTTTATTCAGAGGAGAGAAAATGTGCTAATCTGGCTTTGTTTCACTTAGAGGCCTCATTTGTCATCCCATTGCTCCGTCTCTGGGTAATGAGTCCCTGGCTCAAAAGCACACCAACTGTTAAAATAGCTCATTGTAATGCAGCGGGTCACCTGGGTCGTTACCCTTCTCCAACCGTGTTAAAGAATAAACAGATAAGAGGGAAGTGAAATTAATTGTCCTTTAGGAATCCCAAATAAAGGCCTTAACTCACACTCTGTGGCTTCGGCCCTGGCAGAAAACAGTTGCAATCATGAGCTTTAAAAGATAAATACATTTGCAAGTGATTACCGTTAAGCTGGTTCCTCGTCAACACCGACCAGGACACGAAGGTCCCTGCCAAGAACAATGAAAGCTTTGGGTTTTCGCATCCACAAAAAATATTGGAAGGCATTGTTGAGGGATAAACACCCTCAGCCAAAGTGGGTTGGATGTTTTCCTCGTGTTCCTGGCACAGCCTCCAGTTCCTGCAGCTGTCAGTGGTGTGGTTTTGCTAAGGCGCTGTGAATCCCAGGCTGACTTTTTACTGGCTGCGGTCGTCTTTGTGATGACAACGTTGAGACTGATCTCCATCCGCCCACACTCATTAAGGTCCAGTACGCACGGTTCTGTTGCTCCCTCACTCATCCTTGTTTTAAACTTCCTGGCTGCTTCTATAAAGGTTTTAACCACTTGTGGAGTCCTCGAACTGCTACATAATAATTTAGACGTCACGTCCTGGTTTTTACATCTACGGGCATTATTAATGCAAATAAGCCATCTGCATCACTGAACACAGATCGAGCTTCTGCCGCTTCTACTTTATGTCACTCTGCACTCACAACCAGGGATGGGACTATAAAAGATTGCAGATCGGGATAAACACTCACAATAATCATTAGTATCCTCACAATGCTGACTTGAACAAGCTGTGCAGCTCAATGATGTGCAGTGCCTGAGTCTATGAACATGGCTGAAGACATGGCGTGCACAATGGACCCAAATTAACTAAACCACAACACGACAGGAGGACGAGGTCGCCGCCGTTTATTCATCCTTTATTTGTGTAGTAACACCTTGTGAATACTTTGATTTGTTTCATAAAATAAACACGTGTCTTATCTGTGATCTGTTTCCAAACAAAATGTCAAAGTGATTCGAGTGTGTTTTAATGCAAGTTTAGTTTTTGTTTTAAAGTTTTAATAATATTTTCATGATTATCGGGGTTAATATCGTCATTCATGACATTTTCACATATCTTCCCATGACTATGACCCAACTCTTCTCGTCTGGGATCTCAGTTAATTTTCAATTTCCAAGTTGTGTAAGTGTTGACCAAAACATCTCTGACACAGTCGGAGAGACCTGCGACCGATCACAGCTACCAAACATTTTCAGTTTCTGAAAACATCTGAGGTGGGAAATAAGAGTTTGAT
Organism: Spondyliosoma cantharus; assembly: GCA_900302685.1. Taxonomy (NCBI): domain Eukaryota; kingdom Metazoa; phylum Chordata; class Actinopteri; order Spariformes; family Sparidae; genus Spondyliosoma; species Spondyliosoma cantharus. The sequence continues at coordinate 4,071 of OMLP01023781.1, read as the reverse complement.
GTGTGTTCTGTGAGCCTGATGTGTTGTGCTGGACCGACCTGCAGTCTGAACACAAGCGAAAAGAGCTGCAATCAATCAGAGCAGCGAAATTAGTGACAGGTGGCTTTTCTGTTCTGGACCGGTGACGCTACCCGACGACTGTGATCGGCCAAAACAAAAGCAAGTTGCAGTGAAATGTGTGTGAATGGGAGCAGGACAAGATGAATCTGCCAGAGCACAAATGAAGCTTGAGCTTGGAGATTTGTCTGGTTATCAGTTCTGCCTTTTGTCATTTTAAAACAGGATTGAGACGCTCATTCAGGAAAAGGTACTCCGATAAAGAGAGATTACTGACTGTGCTCCGGGTTCTCCTGGTACTGAGAAAATGGCTTTGGCTGAAGGTTTGGTGCTGAATGTTCCAGGACGCACAGCGAGCTTTAAAGATGGACGCCAGACTGGCAGCGGCGAGCAGTTTGACTGGAAAGACGAACGAGTGGATGTTGAATTTGAATAATTTTTGATTGCGGAGATAATGTTGCTGCGTAATTATACCAGATATTTGAATCATTGGGAAATTAAGAGACACACACACACACACACACACACGCACAACAGAAACACAAACCAGTGTCTCAGCTTCAAAAGTAAAATTATAATTACACAAATTTGACCTCGAACCCATTCTTTGGCATTTGCACTCTTGATTATATCAGAAAGAAGTCGATGAAGCTAACAAGCAACACGCCGATTAGAAATATTGAGCGAGCTGCTACGCGTGACTATGATGACTTATTCACTCCACACAAGCATGAATCATCGTTTCACAAAGGCTATTCGTGACTAAGGTTCAACCTCTCAGGAGAGTTACTGTAAGAAACCCAGTTTTTAGACGAGGAAAACAATATTTGTGGTGAGTTTTTGTGCAACACCGTCTGACCACAACACAAACACTCGGCTGGACACGGCCCCGCGACCGATGCTCGACTTCTGGGGCTGTTACCGATACCAGGAAGTTAAGAAGAAATACGAGCCAATGTACACCATGATCATTCAAATATGGTGACAAAGAAGGGAGGATATTTAGACAGCTTAACAATAAACGTTACCGTGCACTGAAACCATAAACTTACTGGGGATTTAATAATTATAAATGACAGTTTTCATATCAGGCAACACATATGCATCTCCTGATATATCTCTAGAGATCTGGATTATTGTCGGTCATTATAGTGCTTTACAGTGAAGGTCTCTGTGTGAAGGTTTCTTATCCTCAATGAAATGTAGCTGCAGCCACTTGAAAGAAGCCTAATGTTCCCCGTGTTTGTCTTTGGGAGTGTTTGATTAGTATACGTCTGTGAAAAGGCCAATAAAATGTGCCAGCATCTGTGTAATCACACAATAAGTCACTTATTTATCATTTCAAAAAGGAGAAATGTGGCTCCTTGTTGTTTTGTTCAAGGTCAGAAGACATTCAGAAGAAATGAGTCATGTGTTGGTGAACAGAACTCGAGCAGGACAGCACAATGGGTTTGTTTGCTCTGCTTATGTTCGTTCGCTTGAATTTAGGATTAACCAACAAATATGTTTTTCGCTCGCACGTAAACACACGAGCAGTTTCCCAACTGAATCTGTTAAGTTGATCATTTCCCTTTTTCCTTCAGTTGGAGCGACAGGAGACTCTTTGGCATCTCATGTTCCGCTGTTTGCTTTCCTCTCCATTATATTGTTTAACATCCCCATTAAATACTTTCATGTTCTTTACACCCAGCTTATCCGTCTTTGAGGCCGGCCTATCTGCAGCGTGAGGCAGGATCATAAGTCATTTGGCCCGAGATAAAACTGCCATAGCTGATATTAATGTTTAACTCGCCTCTTGGAAACGGCTGCAGGTGAAGGTCCTCGGCACCTTTGCCCTCATTAACTGTCGGTGTCATTTACTGTAGGCTGAGAAGAAGCAGATGAAGGTGTCCCGACGCGCCCCGTGCCAACTGAGCTACGGCTGTGCAAATGTTTATACTGGGAAATCTACGCTGCTCAAAAAAATGAAGGGAACGCTTAATCGTCACAGTTTAACAGCAAGTCAGTTAAACTTCAGGGATAAAGCACACATGAAAGTGACAACAGGTGCAATGGAGAGGCAGAACTAAGACATGTCTTCACCTCACTCCTGCCAGTGTCCTAGCATGAGGAAGCTCCTGCAGCCCAATCAGGTTGCACAGGTAGTCCAGCTCCTCCAGGATGGCACATCTGTACGTGTGGTCGCACCAGCACAGTCTCAAGAACATGGAGGAGGTACCAGGAGATGGTCGGCACAGCTGGAAAGGGCCGTAGAAGGGCATCAACCCGGCGGCAGGACCATTTGCTCTTTTGTGCAAGGAGGAACTTGAGGAACACATCCAGAGCCCAACAAATGACCTCTGGAAGACTACTGCTGTGCATGTTTCTGACTAAACCTTCAGAAACTGACTCCACGAGGGCCCGACGTCCTCTATTTGGACCTGTGCTCACAGCCCAGCACCGTGCAGCTCGGTTGGCATTTGCAAGAGAATAGCAGAATTGGCAGGTGTGCCGTTGGCGCCCCTTTCTCTTCACAGACGAGAGCCGGTTCACACTGAGCTCATGTGACAGGCGTGAAAGAGTCTGGAGATGCCGTGGTGAACGTTATGCTGCCTGTAACATCATCCAGCATGAAAGGTTCAGCGGCGAGTTAGTGATGGTCTGGGGAGGCACATCCTTGGAGGGTCGCACGGACCTCCTTGTCAAAGCCAACAGGGCCCTGAAAGCTGTTAGGTACCGGGTTGAAATTCTGAGAGAGTTCTTCAGACCTTGGTTCCTCCTGGTGCAGGACAATGCACGACCTCATGTGGACAGATTGTGTAGGTAGTTCTGGGATGATGAAGGTATTAATAGTTGAGTGAACTCTCGTTCCCCTGACCCAATTGGGAACCTATGGGACGTTATATATTGGTGCATCCAACGCTACCAAGTACCGCCACAGACCGTCCAGGAGCTCATTGATCCTGTAGGACACCATCCGCAGAGTCATCAGGAGCAGGCCCAGACGTTGTCCGGGTCCATACAAGCATGGAGGGTCCATACGCACTGCTGAGTCACATTACGAGCTGGATCAGCCTGTGATTTAAATTTTTAACTTTTTAGCTGATTTACAGTTTGATTTTGGATCCAGCCCTCAATGGGTTGATGATTTTGGTTTCCACTGACGTAAATACGTAACAATTAATAATGAATCAAGGAGAATGTACGCTGATATTTGGTTACGATATTCATTTACAGTAAAAATGTAACTCTTGAGGTACTTCACTCGAATGCCTCCATTGTCTGCTATGTTATACTTCCTCTCCACGACATTTATTTGATAAATGTAGTTACTAATTACTTTGCAGCTTCAGATTATTCAGCGTGTTTATAGGCTATTGATTGTGAAGCGGGGCGGACTGGCCATCTGTGTGATCTGGAGAATCACAGGACGGCCTGGTACTCCAGGACGGCCTGCGCCCGCCACGCAGTCATCACCATTTTCTTTTTCTTTTCTGCTAATCACTCTCCAGTCCGGTAGGTGGCAACAAATCTTTAAGGTGGATGCCCGTGCCCGGACGGCCCGTAACCTGAAATTTGGGCAGATGCCAGAGCCCTCGAGGGCCGTTTGGGCCAGCCGACAGATTAGCTGTCGCAGCCATGCGACCCCAAGATAATTGCTCTCGGCTGCTTTCAAGTGCCAATAATGTTCTGACGCCAAATAACAGCCAAATTTCTCCAATTCCTTCACAACGATGACATCGGTAATCTGATCAGCATTTATATACCACATACGAGTCTCTATATCACAGTCATGGTTACCTTCTACAGTCTACAGCAGGGGTCACCAACACGGTGCCCGCGGGCACCAGGTAGCCACAAGGACCTCATGAGTCGCCCTCAGGCATGTTCTAAAAATGAAAATTGAATATTGATATTATCTGTTTCCCACCTTGATAAGTCATTGTTGATAATCATCGTGAGAAATCATTAACGTGATCAGTGTCTTCACATAGATGAGGATCATTAATCATTAATAATCATACAAAACTAAAG
>OMLP01023780.1:23449-51305 GCA_900302685.1 Spondyliosoma cantharus | reverse complement strand
TAAACCTGTGGCCTTTTTGGATTTCTCTTTTTTTTTTACGCACACATACTTTCACTGTTCTCCTCTTTAACCCACCTCAAAAAAAAAACAAAAAAAAAAAACACACACACACACACACAATCAGCCATGCGTAATGATTCACATTCATACATCTTGAATCAGACTGGTGAATCATAGATTGCACCCTTTCCTCCGTTGATCTGCCCCCAATCAGAGCAGGGGAAAAATGCAAGCCTGAGCAACACCTTGCGTTTGCCATATAAGTCCACAATGGCAAACTCCAGGGCTTCTCTCGACTTTTACACACCTCTTTTGTGGAAGGAAAACAGCAGCGCCGTCCCCTCCTAAATCCTGTGATGTCATTCGAGGCCGGGCTCCTCCACAGGATTGGACGATCTCGCCATAAATTTCCTGAAAACTCCCTACCCTTTTTTTTTTTTCTCTCTCCCCCCCACCATCCCAACACTGCACGTCCCTGACTTCCTGCCCGAGAGACAGAGAGAGGAAAAAAAAAAGTTTTTCCCTCGGAGCTTGAAACTTTGACGCGAATCACAGACAACTATTTTTTGGTGCTCCTTCGTCGCTTTTTTTGTTGTTGTTGAGTAAAACGAGGCAATCGCAGTCATGGAGATGGTAAAGAAGAAAATCCAGACCCTCCAGCTACAAGTGGATGAGGCGGAGGAGCGTGAACTGGCGGTACAAAGGGAGCTGGACACTGAGCGAGAACTGCGCGAAAAAGTGAGACATCCTGTCATTTCTCCAACCTCATTCTCGTTTCTTCCTTCTCATTCATCTATACTCCTCCTCACATACCCCTGTCGATCGTCTGTTGGTGGGGATTGTTAGGAACTTAACACGCAGTATTGATCGAACAGGTAGCGGTAATGATTCTCAAACAACGCCCCTGGAGGAATTTGTAACTTCCGCTGCGTATCCCGTTTGTAAATGTGTCGTTTTAATCATCTTATGCGTTGGTGGATTTAAGCGCTTATGGGAACTCTGAGGCATCAGTGTAGCGACACTCCCTGGTCGACTTTTGTTCGGCTGTGTTATCTAACTGAAACCCGCCCTAGATCGGCACAAACACCTTGGAAAGCAACGGGGGCCCCCACGGTATTACATTAACTCTCAGCGTGGTTGCTTAAACATTAAGTACAGAGGCAGGGTTAATGTGTCTTTAAAGGCTTGGAAGACAGTTGGAAAATGGTTCCTCCCTGTTTTTGTCAAGCATCCAGCTGTCTTTGTCTCTGCTTGTCCTTTTTCAACATTTTGACTTAACAACATTTGGGCACATTATCTGAAATTAGGAGCTGCAATCCTTCCTCCTCCTCTTCCTCCTCCTCAGCCTCCACACAGGAAGAAGTGAGCAGACTGGTTATCTGTGATATCGGTCTCACAGGAAACAGGCCGAGGAGGAGAAGCAATCTTCTGTCCCCATAAACGTACATGGGTTTACATTATGGAAGGCCTCAGATATGCCAGGGTTAAAATCTGCCGTGCTGCTCGACATCAGCAGTTCTCAAAGTGTCCTGCAAGCTTCAAAGTCCAGAACTCATCACGGTCATTAAGACTGAAACTGATTACGTGTAAGGAATCTGACGGGCTGGACAGGAAGTTAGGCCGACAGCAGTATTAATGAGACACTCAAAGCTAAAAAAAACTTTTTTAAAAGTCAGTGATTTCATATTGTATAGCTGGATTCCAACGTGCAGCTCAGACGGCCTATCCTCCCTCTCATGGCAGCTGCATGTTTCCTGGCTGACCTCTGACCTATGACCTCTCTTTCTCTTCCTGTCCTTGTTGTTGTAGGCGGAGGGCGATGTGGCATCTTTGAACCGCAGGATCCAGCTGGTGGAGGAGGAGTTGGACCGCGCTCAGGAGAGACTGGCCACAGCCCTGCAGAAGCTGGAGGAGGCTGAGAAGGCTGCTGATGAGAGTGAAAGGTGAGAGTTTTGGACATACCATCAGCTGCAAGACAAACTATCGTCTTGCGGCTTGTGAAACGATGGTGATATATTGTCTACAGTGTGTGTACAACACAATCTTGATCTTACAGCAGGGTCCAGCCGTTAGACCGATACATGTAGATTTTAACCACCTTGAAAATGCAGAGAGCTGTTTGGATTCAAAGGGTCCAGTAGACCCTAATGAGATGAGTAGACCAGGATTGTGGTTGAATTCAGTCGACAAGGAGCCAGAGCACTTTTATTTAGCTTTTTGAATGAAGCTTTCATTGTCTGTCTTCATATTTTATGACCTCATCTCCCTCTAAACCCTCAAACAAAATCCTCCATTTGAATGAAGTGATTCATCGGATTGAATGGAGCACATAGCTCCCAGTGAATGAACACAATGTGGTCCCTTTTTTTTTGTTGTTGTTGTGGTGGTTGTGGTTATTTTTAAATGTATGTAATCTGCAGAAATATCAAGTTTAAACTGAATAAATAAAAGTACAAAAAGAAAAGCTACGTTTGGGAATGTTGAATTTAGAATTTGAATGTCACAGGAAAAAATGGGTAATTTGGTGTTTTTATAAGATGAAATAAAGATATGAAAACTACTTATCTATTTTTTTTAGATTTCAACGTACAGTTAACTCATTAGAAGCATAATTTACGGTAATACGATTATAAAACAATAAACACAGTATATATTTTTTTTGAATTCCATTAAACAGCAATATACAACCCAAACGTGCCGAAAGAACAAAAAACGACCCCAAGCACTACAACTACCCTAGATTTCTAGGTTTTTCTAGTTTTCATGGAGAGCAGCATGCCAGCAAGAATTGCGAAAACAGAACCCCATCATCGGCATATTGAGACTGAAACCACAAAATATGCATAAACAGTCATAAGGAAAGGCAAATGTTAAACATTGGTGCCCAAATTTGTGTTGTCTTGTTGAACTGAAGCCTGTCTGTCTTTCCGGTCGTCAGAGGCATGAAGGTGATCGAGAACAGGGCCATGAAAGACGAGGAGAAGATGGAGATCCAGGAGATGCAGCTCAAAGAGGCCAAACACATCGCTGAGGAGGCGGACCGCAAATATGAGGAGGTGTGGACACAAAACATTTCCGCTGACTGTCAGTTTTCACATGACTCTGATGTCGTTTCTGATTTTGCTCAACTGTGACTTTGTCTTTTTAATGCCAGGTTGCCCGTAAACTGGTGATCCTTGAGGGTGAGCTGGAGAGAGCAGAAGAGAGGGCAGAGATCGCAGAGCTGTAAGTATGAATACATTCATGCAGTTACATGCACACACTCAGGCATCATTCATATAAATGTCAAGCGCATTCAGAAAACTTCAATACTGCATATTTCTCTTTTTTATACAGTAAGTGTGGTGACCTGGAAGAGGAGCTGAAGAATGTCACCAACAACCTGAAGTCCCTAGAGGCTCAGTCTGATAAGGTAAGTGTTGCAAATCTATCCTGAAGATTTGATTAAAGGGTAACTACACCAATTTTACACATTAAAGTGTATTTACAGGTCGTAAGGAGTGCTACTGCATATGTGAAAAAAGTCATATAAAGCCTTGTGGCTCCAGAGGAAACTGCAGGTCATCTAGAATAAAACTGGTGGTGTTGCCCTTTAAGTAGAGCAAGTTTTACCCATTAAGTTCACCTGCCTATTCATCCCTATTCTGTCCAAAAAAAAGCTTTAAAAACTGTAAAGGCATTTTCTTTTTTGCACCAATGTATTTATTGATCTTTTTATACATAATAACAGTAACCTGAATTGGAAGTGTAATATTCATAGAGAAACAATACAGTGAGAAATAAAAGGATTTAAGCAACGAGAGTAAGCAAAAACACTGATGTCAAGGAGTAATGTAAATTATTATTATTATTATGTAAATAAAAAAAGATTGCATTTGAAAAAACAAGTGCAATTTGATGTGCCATTTAAGATGCAGTCATTCGACCTTTTCTGAGTATTAACCTGTATCGGACATAACATTCTTAAAAAGAGAAATGCCACAATACAGGTCTATCAATGGAGTTTATTTAGCATTTAGCAATGTGGCACAAAAAACATATTCTTTGTTCCGGGGAATTAATTTCTTCATGTATTTTTCTGTCTCTATAGTACTCTGAGAAAGAGGACAAATACGAGGAGGAGATTAAAGTCCTGAATGACAGACTTAAGGAGGTAAGGTCATGTCTGCATTAGCTATATTCTCTGAGGGAAGCTGTGTCTGGGTGATTAATATGTTGTTGTTTTTTTGTCTTTTTCAAAGGCGGAAACGCGTGCAGAATTTGCAGAAAGGACGGTGGCCAAGCTGGAAAAGACCATAGATGACTTGGAAGGTACACTTTGTTCGAATCCTTCTTTTCAATCCTGTTTCTTTGCTTTATTCAAATCTTTATCATACTTGATTTCCCGATTCTTGATCTCTGATCTGATTTCTCTCTTTTTCCTCCTGATTCCCTTTCATGGTCTGCACAATTCTGCACTTTTCCTCCGCCTTCTCTCTCTGCCCTTCGACCTGCAGACGAACTGTACACTCAGAAGCTGAAATTCAAGGCTATCAGCGAGGAGCTGGATAATGCCCTCAATGATATGAACACCATGTAAACCTTGCATTAGGCTCATGATGTCACGTTCTTGTTGATTCAGCTGATCAGAAGCACTTTGTCTCTTCTCTTCTCCCTTTGCTCTTACTGCCCCTTTGTCCTTTTGCATTCAACTAAAGCTCAATAAAGATATTTTTCTCTTTTACCTTGTCTTCTGTCATTTCAGTTTTCACCTCTGCATCTCTAACATTCAGTTTCTATATCTATCAGCCACTATGAAAAGGCCAAATTTGTAGGTTTCCTTATTATAAGCCAGTTCTTTTACTTTCAGTTTTGGTGCTCTCAGAGACCCTTATTTTTATTATCTTTATATTGTACTCGTGCGATAAATTTAATCTGTTCACTGACACACCCATTGCATTTTATATCTGCTGATACTTTTGTATTGCAGAGAACCTATCGACTGCAAAAGAGGAGAACGTTGGAATGCACCAAGTCCTGGACCAAACACTGCAGGAGCTCAACAGCTTGTAAAATGCCAAGATGAACATCAAACAAACAAAAAACAAAAAACATTTGTTTTGTCAAAGATATTTTCTACATGCCATCCATTTTCTGTAATTTCCCCCTTATTCCCGTTTAAGACAAATGTACCCCTTTTTACATATTTATGGTTCTTTTTTGTTTCTTTTTCCTTTTTTTAAAAAATGGTTTTGGGTCCATATGATGTTCAGTTTTCGGTGCTAGAAATTGTGTTGTAGACCAGACTCTGAGCACAAATAAAACTGATGATGATGATTTTGATGACGTGAGTTTTAAGGGCTTTGTCCTCCGTCTACATACGCACTGATCTGCGTATGTGTTTGTGTGCATGGGTGCTTCGGGGAGTTGCAACACAAGGGAGCAGAATGAGCTCACCCTCTAGTTTTCATGTGCTAACATGCTTTGTGTTTTCTGTTCTGCTCGACTAAGATAGTGAATTCCTCAAACACGAAACTAGAGATCTTGCTGAGCTGCTGGCCCTTCTGTCCCACAAAGACTGATGCTGCTGACTGAATGACGTATTGCCACATAGGGTGAATGTTAAAGGCCTAGTATGTAGGAATTAGAGGAATCTAGCAGTGAATTTGCAGATTGTAACCAGCTGAATACCCCTCCTACCCTTCGCTTAAGAGAGCTTACTTTGGCCACTAAAAGTGAAAAAGGCTCTCTCTAGGGCCAGTGTTTGGTTTGTCTGTTCTACGCTACTGTAGAAACATGGCAGTGCAACATGGGGTACTGTAGAAGAGGACCTGCTCCCTCTGTTGTACAAAAACTCTAATTGTAGTGTAACAAAAAAGCAACTATTCTTAGTTTCAGGTGATTATACACTATTGAAAACATCATTTTGAATATTCAGTTTCTGCTAATAGATCACACTAAATCCTACAAATTGGAACTTAAAGATGATCTCATCTGTTGCCGATCAGTTTTTCTGTTTTTCAACACGAAAGGGCAAAAGTAATAAATACTAAACCATAGTAGCTACATAACTACACCACCTCCATGACACCTGAGCAGCTCTTATCTGCTGAGAAAGGCCATGTGATTTAGTTTGTTGAAAACGAAGAAGGACCTGATCTCCTCAGCTAATCCTAAAATGCTAGCAGTACATACTATGCAAAATGGCCCCTTTCGGTTTCGTTATTACCTTAGCCGATGAGGTTATGTTTTTACCTGCGGCCAGTCATTTGTTGGATTGTCAGCAGGATTACACAGAAACAACTGAATAGATTTCAGTGAAAAAGGCTGGGTCTCTGTTTTGAATAGATCCCATTGACTTTCGGCAGGGCCGCGCAGAGACCTCTAGCGGGGCAGGTGCTCAAAGTTAAAAAGGGGCACATGGAACTAGACCTGCAACGATTAATTGGTTATACAATCGAAAGAACTATGTTGATCAACTTTTAATTGGGTCATTTTTCAAACCCAAACGTTAAATATTGGTTTGTTCCAGCTCCTCGTTCCAATCCCCACTCTTTACAAGTTATTTTGATAAATACAAAGTATGATAAATATGAAAACAATTGAGAAAAATGTACACATGTACATGTGCAAGTAAAATTGCACAGTGATCACAAAAATCTCTCTTAAGCAGCTTTAAATCAGAATTCTAGATTCAGCAAAAGCTGCAGACTCATGTATGTTGTAGGCATATTCTTCCTCAAATATAATGCTTTCCTCTCTTAACATGCCAAAAGACCAATTAAGGGGGCAAGTGCCCAAGCACCCTTAGCTCTCCACTCTGCAAGTGCCTGAGATAAAGAGACAAATCCAGGATTTTTCCTCTCTTGTGATGGGGACATTTGTTGAGATTTTTGTTCATTACTCAGCTAATTTTTCATGGTCGTTGATGAAAGAAATCAGGTGTATTTAGGTGGTTGGTATCTACGAGTGAGTACAATTCAACGCCAGCTCTGGTGGGCTTATGGGTAGTTTAAAATTTACAGGGCTATGGAGTTTGATAGCAGATTAAGCTTGACTGAATGAAAGGAGACTGTCGCACCTCGGTGGAGGTATGCACTCTACTGAGGGGCCATTCTATTTGTTTACATTATATAAGTGGATAGGTTCTATGTGTGCATTATTGTGTAAGCAGCATTTTAACGTTGGGATGCATCACATTGTCTGTATTTTCACATATGTTTTGCAAATAAAAATCTGCATAGCAACTAATAGCCCAATTATAGCTGCACAATAAAATATAGTGGAGTGAAAAAGGCAAAGTGTAATAAAGGGAAATATCCAAGTGCTGAAGTTGCCTAGGCCTCTTGAGTATATACGTAGTTACTTCCTACCTACCCTGCAGACTACAGCGAGTGAAGGGGTAAACGCCCTCTGGACCCAGTCACATATAAACTGCAGGTTGATTCCGGGCCAGCAGGGAGCGTCATTTCTGCACATTCACTTCGCTGCTTCGCCGGGCGGGATTTCCGCAATAATATCAAGTATGGCGAAGACATACGACTATTTGTTTAAATTACTGTTAATCGGCGACTCCGGTGTCGGGAAGACCTGTGTGCTCTTCAGGTTTTCAGAAGACGCCTTCAACTCAACCTTCATCTCAACCATAGGTACGGTTTTTATGATGTAAACTGTGGCTTTTCGTCTGTTTACAATACGCCAATGGGCTGGCTCGGCGCGGGCTAGTTGCTGGAATGCTGTTTTATGCTACGTTGACGGCTGGAAGTACCGCTAGTTTCTGTTTGTCATTAATAAAAAAAAAAATGTGTGCTCTCAGTTGTCATGATTAGAATTGACTCGTTAATAGGAGAGGGCGAAGTTGACACAGCTAACTGTGTGTTTTGCGTGTGGCTAATGCACGAGCGGAAATATTGGAGTGGCAACGTTATTATAAAGTCATGCCGGGTGGCGCGCCTGCTAGCTAACTTCAGCAATTAGCCAAATAGCTCTGACTTTAGCCATCAGGCCCCGTCTACATCCTGGCAAGACACCGGAAAGGCTGATATGTAGCGCGATATAGCTGATTAATTTAACCATTATAAAAGCACAGTTGTTCCCATATGCACATATTACTGCCGTCTAACGTGACAAGAAGCTGAGTCGCTTTATATTCATAGTCCACGAGTGTTAACATGTCAAAGCAGTGTCAGCCAATGTTTGACAGTTATATTAAGCTAGCATGCTAACGTTATGATTGACATGCATGATCCTTCTTTATCCCTGCAGGCATTGATTTCAAGATTAGGACAATAGAGCTCGACGGCAAGAAGATAAAGTTACAGATATGGTAAGTTTATCTTAAAATCATTATTACAGGGCTTGTGACATAATGGCAGTGAGTTTATCAACATTTTGCTAATAAGGTGTGGATGGCAGACACTTTTTTTTCTCAAAGTAATTTATGATTCCCTTCAAAATGCAGGGCGACCACAGTAGAGGTCAGCCGATATATTTCATAGCCGATACTGATTATTAGAAATCTAGGAGACAAAAAAAAAGATGTGCCACTGATATTTACTTACATTAAAAATGAAACTCTATTTTTACAGCCAATACAATTTTTAGGTCTTTACTATTTCCATTTTCTGCTATATACCTCCTCTCCACTACATTTGTCTGATAATTTAGTTATAAGGTACTTTGCAAACTCAGATTATTCACTATTCACAGGCTATTAATGGTGACGTGTTATCAATCAGATGTGTGGGTGAGACGTTGTGTGAGAGGATGCTGCATAAGACCTAAAGTAGCACATTTTTGAATGATTGTATTAAATAGAGTTTTTATTGGCAGTCTGACAGAGAAATCACCGAATGCTAAATGTTGGCCCAAGTAATCAACCAGGGCTGATAATCAGTATACCCCTAGACCAAAGGACCTTAAAAGTTTCAGAATCTTTATAAATGTTGATTTTAGTGGAATTTCCACTCTGTAGTGTTGTTGCTTATCTAGAATATACCAAATCCTTATTCATTTGAGAGGAGTCGTTACAAGATAAGCCAACTAACCCCACCTATCGCACTCAACTGCATTGAGAAATTGGTGCAAACTTTCCCACATGATTTATCTAAATATTGATCTTAAAGGCATTTCACATGTAATCTTTAAGATATATTGATGTGACAATTCTGGTGTTTTTCAGGGATACGGCTGGCCAGGAGCGCTTCCGCACAATCACAACAGCCTACTACAGAGGAGCTATGGTGGGTGTCTTCACACCTTTAGAGGCACACGCAGCATAGAACCACTCTCTGAGGAGGCCGCGGCTCTGAAACTGAGTTATTACTGTTTACAAATTTTATCTACTTCTCTTTACAGGGCATCATGCTTGTCTACGACATCACCAACGAGAAGTCTTTTGAGAATATCAAGAACTGGATAAGGAACATAGAAGAGGTATTCACTCGCTCAAATAGACCTTCCTTTACCTTCTTGCTACCTCTTAAAATATTTAAATGACACCATGCAGTGTATTATTTTTATTTGATAATTTTTTACTTTTCTCTTGATCCAGCATGCATCTTCTGATGTTGAGAAGATGGTCCTTGGCAACAAGTGTGACATCAATGACAAGCGGCAGGTGTCCAAAGACAGGGGGGAGAAGGTAAGAGTTTGGTTGAATTTAGAAAAATTAAACTTGATTAGGTTATATTTGATATATTTAAATAATTGCGTTTGCTAATGATTAATGAAGAAAACGTGTCAACAATGTTCTCCCCTTTGCCTACAGCTTGCATTAGAGTACGGGATAAAGTTCATGGAGACAAGTGCAAAGGCCAACATCAATGTGGAAAATGTAAGTAGGAATTGTACCTTGAATTATAAAATGGTTAAGAGACCATATGGCTCAAGTATTACAACATGTGTATTTGATCTGGTTCACAGGCGTTTTTGACCCTGGCCAGAGACATCAAATCAAAAATGGACACAAAATTGGTAAGAAGTACTCTTTGCATCATGATAAATGATTTGAAGCATGAGGACTTCTGTGACTGCTGATCCATACGGGAGCATTCACTGAAACAACAGTTCTCCATGACAGAGTAGTGACTTGTCCCTCTGTTACGTTTGCAGGAGGGCAACACGCCGCAAGGGAGCAGTCACGGAGTGAAGATCTCAGAGCCTCAGAAAAAGAGCAACTTCTTCCGCTGTACCCTCCTCTGAGGACCGAGGCCTGCTTCGACACTGGCTGCCAGCTGGCTGGACATAAATGGACTGTGCTTGCTCTTAGCACTTCCTTCCCCTTTCCTCTTTTTACCCACCTATGGCCTGTCCTTCCAGTCCACACACAAACCATTATATTCCCAGTAAGTGGAGGAATCCTCCTCCTCTCTTCCTGTTCTGAAAGCTTCCAGTGGTGCATCTCTTCCATTTTAAGGAGGTCTTTTGTTTTCATAGGTCAGAGTGCTTGACTGGTCGAGGACTCAACCAGGAGCATTGTCCAGATGTTCCTTATCACACAAAAGACAGGCTCGTACTTCCGATGTTAGTCTCTTTGTAATACGCACTTATATTTCAAACAGCCGGTAGCACAACCGAGGATGAGAAATCATTAAATTAATGTCAAGGTTTTGGGATTGCAAATACAAATGTGATATTTAGATCTATTTTTATCAGTACTTTCCCATTTTAAGTTATGTCAACCAGAGACTGAAAGGCTTACACTCTAGTGAAACAGAGTTGCACATGCTTTCATTTTCATTACAGCAGTTGGTGAATCCTGTCACGAGTAAAGCAGTCAAGGATCAGAGAGGAAATCGACTGAAAGGTTTTGCGTGTAGTCCTTGACAATCATTTAATGTGACTAAAAATGTGTGTTTCATCTCGCTCAGATCATTACATACCACCCACATTTGTATTTAACCTTTCTGCAATAGCTTTCAGGTGCTGGAAGACAGTTTGGTAACAAAAAAATAAATAAAAAAAATCTAATCCAGATCTCTTCCTCTAGATAAAGCTCTGCTGTCAAATTATCAGAACATGTTTGAGCTGACATTTCTGCTTAACTTTCTCTGGTGTTGTGACAAGCAACAACAAGTTGTACATACAAAATGTTAGAGTGTGTAACAATGAGGTGTTAGCACATTGTACTCAAAGTACACAGTTTAGGACGATATCAAGATATGCAGGCTGTATAAATTTAATAATCCTTCACAATTCAGTACAGTGTAATATGATTAGTATGACATTTAATTGTTCCTCTTATAATCGGTTATCCTCTTATTTTCTTTTTCTAAAGCTTGAGATGATGTCTTTTGTCTGATCAAAAGTCCAAAATACATAGAAATTCTGTGAACTATCACATAGGAAGGCAGTAATACTACAGTAAATGTTTGACATTCTTGCTTTAAAATCGGCTTAAAACTATTAGTCAGCTATCAAAAAATCCAAAAAATGTATGCTCTCAGTTGACTAAATGTTTCAACTCTAAATAAGATGACTTTTAAGGGTTGCCTTTAATTTGACTTGAAGGTCTTGTAGCAGCTCTGATTCACAGTGAAGCTAAATGACGTCTTTGGTTATTTGACCAATTAAAATCACTTATCGTAAAGTTTCACACTGTAAGTCCCTTCTCCTGCTATCCACGCAGCTCTCCTTGCACTTTACCAGTAACTCGTGTTTTGTGTGTAGTCTGTGCCAAGTGATAGATTTGCAATACGATGACTTAGTTACAACTGTTTTGATCTATTGAGTCTTGGTAGTATAATGAGCATAATTCCTAAATTTTATTACACCTACTTATGATCTCCTTTGCTATTTCACTGCTAGTGATCCACTGTCCAGTGTTCACTGAAAAACATTGCCCTAATGTACTTCAACAGCTATCTATATATTTATAAAAAGGAAAAAAAATAATAATTTGCAAGCCTGTTTCTATGCTACTGCCCTGCCAAATTCTAGTTTAAAAGTGATATTTTCTTGGCTTATTACATGAACGCTGGCTTAACCCAAGCTGAAAGTTTGTTCCCATTAGTATTGTACATTTTCACTTGTGTGTGTTTGATTGTGGGACTTCAGTTTGCCAGCTAGGTGGCACCACAGTCACAGTATGCATTATAGGTGACCACCTGAAGTCAAATTCTATCCAGTATTTTATTAAGAGCTCGAGCCACAGTGAACTAGACTTGCGATCCAAACGTGTACCAACTATTTAACGTTGATGTTGAGTCTGTTTCCATTGTTCCTCACATTTCCTTCCTTCATTTGTTACTTGTCTGAAAATCAAACTCCTGTATGCACAATATCGAGGAAGGATCTGCTTTTGCTTGCCTGCACCTTTTTTATTTTTTGTTTTAATAACAAATAATTTGGGACCTCATGACGACCATGGCCATTTGTCTTAACCGCTGATACTCAGTTCTGTCATAGGTGAGCTATGCATTGTGAATCTTGGACCTGTGCATATGTGTGTAACACAATTTTCAGACATACTTGTAGACCTGTACAGTTGAATGTATGGGTTTTTTCTTTTGTTGTTTATTTTTGTTTTGTCATTCACTGAGCCAAAAACAGGACATGCTCTGTTTTGGAGAAATAGCTGCATCAATGCGAGCAAATCTTAAGCATGATGGCAGATGAAGTAGGAAGAGTCCGGGTGTTGAAATGTGGAGGTAGCTGTCGTCTCATTCGAGTGATTCTGTAGCTTTAAGTCTTAAAAGGAAACATAGGGAGCAGATGTTTGTAGGACTTGAGCTGTATCATTTTCAACTGAAATGATACTCCCTCATTGATTTTGTTTTTAAATCATATCCTTTTTTCTTAAGACTCCTATCACGTCATCATATACTGTACATCCCTTTTTACAGCCATATTTTCATTCCAGCGATTGTGAAGTACACAGGGAGAGTAATAGAATAAGTTTTGAAAAAAAAGGTGAAAAAAACCAATGTAAATATCACATTGAAAAAAGAGATCTACTTAAATTGTACTGTACTTTCTAAACCCAATATGAAAATGTATCTACAATTTGTAGATATGTGTACTTTTTGATTTAATAAAATGAGATTATAAAATGTTCACTGTGTTTATTGGCTGGCTGTCAGAGGAAACTACACCGTCAGTTGACCCCGTGCTCTCACAATGGAGTTTGACTGCTTTCATGACAAATGGCTCTCCTTTTATTGGCTCACTGGGAGTCACTGGAATATTCTGGCATGTGTTTCTTTTATAGTCCGATGTAACTGAACCCCTTCAGATACAAGACACAAATCTACTGTTGATGGTCATAACTAATGAGCCTTGTCTTGATGGATTGGTTGATGCCGCCACCTGATGACAGACCTGCAGTCACACTATGACCGGTGTTATTTCTGCATTTGCTATAATAAAAAGGAAATCGGATGTGGGCTTGGTGTGTTGGTACAGGTCAAATAAATACAAGTACAGTAACGCTCCCATGAAAGACAACAAGATTGATAGTTACTCAGAATTTACTCTGGATGCAAAGTATCAAAGTCTGATGATCTGTGATGAAGATCAGAATGTTTTTGGTTAAAAATCTTTTACAAAATAAAACACAAAAAGCAAAAATCTACAGTAGGCATTCACAAGATAATCATTTGTGTTGAGGTGTCAAGATTCCCCCCACTTTCCAGACATTCTTCATCAAAATAAGTCCCTTGTTATGTACACGTGATTGCTTCACTCCTTTATATCCTTATGTGGAAGGTGCTGTGAAGGAGTCAGGGTGAACAGTCAGGTAAATGCACATTAGATTTAATAACAAATATACAATAAATGCTTTCTTTTGTATTGATGTGGAATTGCCCTCTATGGCTCTGATTGGCCTACCTGAGGAACTCTGGAGCTCGAACAATCATGTGCTGGAAGTCCTCAAGTGACAGACGCCCATCGTTGTCCAGGTCAGCCTCGTCTATCACCTTCTCACACACCATCCTCACCTCGTCTTCTGTCAGCTCGTTACGGGTCAGTTTGTTCAGCGTCTTCTCCAGGTCTGACTTGCAGATGAAGTCGTCATTGTTGAAATCTTGAAGAAAGCGGTTCAGTTCATCATTTATGTCATTTTGATTGTTGCAAAAGAGGTCAGCCAAGTTGGACAAAACAAGTTATTTAATTTTGGCTATCAGCTATTTATTTTAATTTCAGATAACAAGCAGACTAATCTATACTCAATACCTCATTTACTTTCAGCCAAAGAGATATTCTTCATATATTCCAAACTATTATGGCACTATGTGGATGCCTACCTATACCTACCTAGCTGATATTTATATTGCATAAAACCTTTTGTTTCCCCCCAATTTGTGTCAGTGGAAACTGCAATGTTAAACTAATGTATTGTAAAGGAGTACAAGCATTTCAGTTGAAATTTTCTTTTTAAAAATGACCTTTTATTATGAATAAGGTGTGTGTAACAGCCATGATGTTTATGTTTTGTGTAACAGAGATATCAGTTTGCATGCTAACCTGCTAGCCCTGTCCCGTCCTGCTCAGCGATCCCCTGGTTCCCCAAACTCCTAGTCTGGGCTGCTAGCTGCATGGCAGCCCCATATTTGTTTTTTGGATTTAAGTAATCCATTCAACAGGAGGCAAATTCAAACAACACACTCAGTCCTTTGTTATAGAGAGTTCACTTCAGGCATCCTCATCGGTCTTACTTTTGACCCATGACCATGGTCATGTGTACATAACTTCTTCATCAGTCAGCGTTTGTTAATTAGGGGGGACCCTGGTGCTGAGCACAAACTGGGCATTGACAAGCCCTTTGCCTCTATAATAGGCTGCTTAATCATTTATAACATCCTATGCACCACTATCCGTCATGCTTACAGCTCCTAACCCTTCACCCTACTCCCTTTTCATAAGCATGTACCATGTTCAAATTAAAAAAAGATGATCTTGAGCTTAACTTCCATGGGTAAATATTAGTTGTTCAGGTGAAGACTTTCAGAAGCCTATTTTAGTTTACATTTTTTTTTAACATTTACATGCTAACCCAAGGCCCTCTTTAGCAGTTTAACACATGCTTAATGTTAAAATCGCGGTGGTTACATAGGCAAAAAGACTTGAATCATCGATGAGCGATTTCAACTTAACTGTTTACATGGATGCTAAATATAGTGATCCTACGACACCTGCGTTCACACTCAAAGTAAGTTGACCAAATTCTGAATAAGTCTGTTTGGATTTCTGTTACTGAAGTTTAACAAAGAGTAAAATATATTTTTTTTGTGCTCATTTCTGTATTTTGTCACCTTCACCAAATGTTCTTTTCCAAATGTTGGGTTTTAATGAGGTGTGATATTTTTAATGAAGGCATCTAAAAGAACATTTTTTGTTGATTTTGCTTCATATACATCAGTTGGGTGTGTGGGACTCCAAGCAACAAGAAAAGAAGAAATCAGCATTCTTTCTCTTTGTTTCAACCCAACCAGTTGAGTCTGATGGCCTCCCACCTTAAGTCTGGGTCTGCTCTGAGGTTTCTGCCTGTTAAAAGGCAGTCTTTTCTTGTAGTACATGCTCATTGGAGAAAGTTGGGTCTCTGTCTCTGACTTGCACAAATTAAAACTTTAATTGATAATTGATTTTTTTTTTTTTTAATTGAACCATGCCTTTGAATATTTTACCGTAAATTTTGAAAGCATAGTAGGCCTTGAGGTCCCGCGGAGCCATCTCACTCAGGACTGAAAACATGTCCAGGAAGTCGTCCAGTGTCATGTTCCCCTCACTGTCCTCGGAGAAAACCTCAGCAATTCTCTGACGAAAAGGGTTGTCCTGGACAGAGAAGACACCAGAAACTTCTGTACACAATTTAGTGCAGTTCATCATCTGCACCACATTTGTGTGTTTGTGTTGGTTTATATCTCGTGTTCTAGTCTGATGTCTGTTTATTACTGAGAATTCAAGTGAGCTACAGAAAATGTCATTTGGACTAATCAAGTACCACAAGTGAAAGTATAATCTTCACACCCTCGCTTTCTCTTTCTCAGGACATGTCAGTGACTAGCATGTTCACACACACATGTTTACCTTGCTGTCATTGTGTAAAGAGGCATATAATTGACTCATTTCCATCAAGTGTGCCCTGAGAGACTCACCAGCATTCTTCAAGTTTAAAGGAGTCGGGTAACGTATAACCTTTCAAAGAATTCTGTCGATTAGTTGGTCATTAATTATGGATTGGAAACACAGGGAGAGAGCGGGTCTGCTGGGTGTGTGTGGACCAGTGGGTCTACCTTCAGCTCTGGCATGCTGCCAATCAGCTCATATGGTAACTTCACATCTGGGTGGTTGGTGTAGTCAAGAGGAACGAGCTGTGGTGCCAAATCCCGATAGCGGTAGAAGAGCCTAGGGAAACGTTTAAAAAATTGACTATTAAATGACAAGATATCTTCTATGTTATGTAGCTGCGTGTTTTAAGGAAAGTTTATTTAGAGAACTCCTTTTCAGCTGCAGGTTTTCTTTCTCTATTGTGCTAAACAGTGAAAACACTGAAAGTTTCAGCGAGGTAAAAAAAGAGAGATTTTAAACACCACGTGATCTCAACGGTAGCCAGCCCCACAGTTGTCAGGTGTAATGATACTGTAGTTTAGAGTTACAGTATATTATTGTGCAGAGCACAATAAAAATGTGTTTGTTTTACACCAATGATTCAAACATGTGTTAAAATGTGGTATGTTTTTGATATCAGTGACATCATTGCTCACCTCAAAATTTCCTTTCTTGTAAAATACGTGCAGTCCTGTAAATACAATCAGATAATGGCAGGAAAGTGGAGTTAGTCCAACAAACATTGCGATGTAGCTGTTCAAACAGTCTGCTGCTAAAAAACAATGTTTAATGCTTAAGGTTGGTTTATTGTTTCAGGTGGCGGAACTACAGATGTATTGGCAACAAAATCAGAAATAAGTGACTATGCGAAGTTATCCACTGCAGCATTATGTTGTTGCATTATTGGTTAATAGTTAATGGTGCAATATGTAAGAATTGGCCACCTGTTGAATTCATACTCACCGTGTTGTAGCAGCATATGACAAGAGTAACTGTTGACTGTATCCTGTTTATGTATCCATTACTATAGCTACTGTTAGCTTGCTACTTAGCATGCTAACTTCAGCTGATATCTCTGCAACACAATACCGAGCTGTCTTCGACGTAACATCAAAACTGTTATCTCTTTACATTCCGTTGATAATTTTAGCTGATTTGTGAAAATGTTTAACTAATATTCTTACATATTGCACCTTTAACATGTAAGCATTTAGTTACCTACTTTATATACTTTTGAGAAGCTTCATCTAGTGCTTCATGTGTAAGATATTCATCATTTTTTTGTGGTAAAATCTCAATTCTCAAAGTAGCTATAAACTTCCATCCATGAAATAAATCGAGTGAAGTAAAAATAGTTCAGCATTTCACTCTGAAACATTGTGGCATCAAATGGAAATACTTACATAAAGTACCTGAAAAATAATGCTTAAGTACAGTACCACAAGAAGGTAACAGAGTAGTGGAAGTGTACTTAGTTACCTTCCATCGCTGGATTTCTATGAATACAGATAGTATTATCAAAATGTTTAAATGCTTGATTATTAAAATATGGCCACTATGTAGTTTTGGAGAAGACATTCAAACTCAGATTTTTAATATTTATAATATTAATGGGTAATAATACAAACTCATAAATATTCATTTTTTCCATAACCGAATAAACAAGCTGTTCTCAGCTATTTGAAGCAAGAAAGGTGGCAGGGTCCGCCACATATAAATAAAGTAAAACAGTTTTAAATTGTGTTTATTCAGTTTATTCACTCATGAAAACAATGAGAGTTTGTTTATTTTATTTTTTTAGACATTAAAATATCAGTGAAGGAAGATCTTTCTCCTCTTGTTAAAATGTCTTCACCAAAACTGCACCTTTAACTTAATGCATCCTGTCAGTATCTTGGACCTTTGAAGAATTGACTCTAAAATTTCAGTTCAACACTATTCCGCTGCCTGAAGAGGTGCAGCACACGACACGAATTTGTTATCAAACAAAAAAAATGCAAATTAGTCTGATTAGATTGTTTCCAGATGCCAGTAGCAAGTATTGATAAGAGAAGCACCGTTAGAGTGACTGAGGCTAATCGTCTCAGAAACAGGACTGACACCAACCTGATAGGCGTCTAGCTGCTGTGCCGAAAAGATGGTCTGTTTATTCCCCATGTCTGAGCGCGCAAACACCAAGCCTCAGGTCCATCGCTGCTCCGACATCCACGGCTTATTTCAGGGTGTGTGGATATGTCAGATATGAAATACTGGGACAAAAGGAAGCCAGAGCCAAAGAGGAGATCAGGTGTCGGGCTGCCACAGGGCCATTTGGTCCCCATTATAATGGCAGCATTTCATCGTTTTCTCCATTGTGAATGGCAGCCCCTCTGACAATGAATAAGGGCTGTCGTCCAGCATCATGCCAAGTGGTATCAACCCCCTTTAGTGCCACTCTATGGCCAACGCCTCGGTCACTGCTCAGGTTACACTCTTTAGAGACAGGGTTTTGTAGCCGGCAAATAGACTTTTTGATGCAAGACAAGTTTTGTTTCAGCTGAGAACTAGATAATTGGATATCAATCTGTTTATTGAAAACATTTTTCAGTTTTGCTTTTAGGTCAGATGTTACATATAGGTCAGATTTTACAAAGCTGAGCTTAGAATTACAGACATTAAGTAGAACAATTAGTGGTTTAAGTAACATAAAGA
Source organism: Spondyliosoma cantharus (assembly GCA_900302685.1). Taxonomy (NCBI): domain Eukaryota; kingdom Metazoa; phylum Chordata; class Actinopteri; order Spariformes; family Sparidae; genus Spondyliosoma; species Spondyliosoma cantharus. The sequence goes on along the minus strand of OMLP01023780.1, from coordinate 32,585 downwards.
AAGGATTTATGTCAAATCCAACATATAGCAGTCAGGGTGCTCTCTGTAAGTTGGGACACACTGGGGGACCCAAAATATCTTCCAGCATAAAGGAATTATGTTTATATTGGACAATTCTGCACCTTATGCTTTATGTCCTATGCCAATGTTAAGTGCCAATGCAGGAAGTAACATATTAAAGAGCAATCAGCCACAGCATTCAGATAACCAACAGGTTAAGTAAATAACCATTACAATGCAATGTTCTGCTGGGAAACCTTGGTATTGACATTCATGTTGATGAGGACTGAAAGGATCCTCCGCCAGAGGGCCTGTTTCCATGTCTCAATGGATCAGAGCCAAGTGCGATCCACGGTTGGGCCTCCATGGAATTGTTCCGGTACGTCCCAAAGATTCTCGATCGTATTCGGATCTGAGGAATTTGAAGGTCAGTGACATCCATATCAATGTCAGGACTTGGGGTTCTGGTTTTGTCGGAAGCAAGAGTTTTAAAAATGTACGGTGGTGAAACAGCACCTCTTCAGGCCTCTAAAAATTGCCTTTGTAATTACTGAATTCAGTTATGTCATATGCTGTGTCAGCTCACAGCTATCCTACCCCATCCTTCACACCGAACTGATGCACCTGATGTGTCTTACAGCCTTTAAAGACACATTTAGAATAAAGAGGATTAAGTCGATGTATGCTTTGCTGCTGTTTGGCGAGATTCCTCTCCTCCAGCAGCCTCCACCTTTGTTTGCTCCCTGCCTGGAGGGTTTATATTCCTGTTGACTCTCTAACAAGGATATGACTTGCAAAATGTTAGCATACTTTTCCTTGTAAATTTAAGTCGAAAAACCTCTGGAGCATCAACAGTGCCGATAAGTCAAACAGCAGTGGCTTTCTTTGAAGTCAAATATCCAGTTTTTCCTGTTCAACAAACTTGTTTGGAGAGGCAAACTAAGAGAGAACAGATGGCTCGAGGGTATGGGAGGAATAGAGAATAGGTAAAAAGAAGAATATTAGTGTTGAACTTACAGCAAAACAAAGTCTTGTGGCAAGAGGAAATCATCTGGAACTTTCCAGTCTTTAAAAGGTTTGACTCAATGATTTCTTCACTGGGGCTGATAGAAAATGAAAAGGGGATTTCATTTCTGTAGGCTCGCTTCAATTTTATTACTTTCTAACCATGTTCATGTTGAATAGAGTGTACCATTGTATCTTCTTTCACTAAATACAGTAAATTCTGTTTTTTTCCTCCCTTTTCAATATTATGCACTTCTTTGGATAGTTGTCATGAGCAGGCATATTTTGTAATGCCCCATCAAGAAGATTAATATCCTTTCTTCTCTTTTGCAGTTTATATTGTGTCACTGCATGAAGCATGGGGGTGATACCTCTCATCTCTAATGGTTTATCTAAGCTGAGCACAATGGACATCGCAGATGTCCACACTAACGAAACATGCCAGGAGCCTTCAGAGTCCTCGAGTTTGGAGTCTTTACGCCAGAAGAAATTTAATATTAAAGGTTTTCTCCGGAGAAATGCTTTTGTTCTTCTCACTACAGCTGCTATCTTCATCGGTAAGTCTCTTTATGAACTACTTTCCGTTATTTTAATTGATTTCTCTGACACAGTACGTCTTTTAATTTTGAATGCTAACTCATGTTGTTAAGTTTCATGTCATGCCAGCTGTCAGTATGTCAGCAATGTACCTAACAACCTATGCATGACACTGTTGTTCTGTCTGTCATATGTGTCTCTTTCTGCATTTTGTGGATTAGTCTAACTGAGTTGCAGGTGCCATAATCAGGTGTAATGATATAATTATAATAGGATATCCTAATGATTAGGTCCTGCAGTGTTTTTTGTTTTGATTTTACTGCATTTGTCCTTTTCTCTGCATGAAACAGAGCGTGTTTAACATTTGATAGACACGGTGACATGTTGACCTTTGTCTAATGTTTCTGCAAGGGGTTGGCCTGGGCTTGGCTCTGCGGCCCAGTAAGATGACAGCCAGAGGTATACAATATTTCACCTTTCCTGGAGAGCTGTTGCTGCAAATGCTACAGATGCTGGTGCTTCCTCTCATCACCACCAGTGTGATTTCAGGTTAGATCCCGCACATGCCACTATGCACACGATTAACATTGTTTGATGTGTTGGGAAAAATGCCCTAAACCATGGCAGATTTAATGCCACATCTTTCTTCCTACCTGTAGTGCTATTTATCCAACTAGATTGTTTTGGTGTGAGTTGCAGAGTAGATATCAGTTGCTACCTTACTCAATGTTATAAACGCTGTAGTTCGAGTTTATTATGAGGCATGTATCTTTATATTCTTATTTCTAGTAGAATTTTTTTTTTTTTAAATATATAACCATTTAATGCATATTATTTTACATCTAATGTTATTTTGAAAATCTAATTTCTCCATACTGTGACATTGCTATTCTACATACATGGAGTTATGTTAAAGTAACGCAACTTCTTTCTACCTCAGGCATGGCATCTGTGGACAGGAAGTCTTATGGGAAAGTTGGACTGCGGGCTCTCTGCTATTACATAGTGACCACCATCATGGCTGTGTCCACAGGCATCATCCTAGTTGTTATTATCCAGCCGGGGAAATCACCCAGAGACACATCACCGTCCTCTGGTGGTCAAGTGAAGGCTGTGCAGACTGTGGATGCCTTTCTGGATCTGATCAGGTCTCTATCAAAAAGGGAACAATCCACTCGATCAGATGTCAGCATTCAATCAAAGCTTACTCAGAATTTTTGCTTTGCAGAAACATGTTTCCCCCGAATATGGTGGCTGCCTGCTTCAGACAGGTGAGATCTGCAGCGGTCATGGTTTCTTTAGCAGCCCTGACAGTGCCAGCTGGTAATGTTTTCAGTTTTTTAATCTGTGTGTGTGTGTGTCATCATGTAAGAATTTGGTCCTGGATACACCTTTTATAGCAGGATCTACCACCGTAGGATTTTGTCTGAGGACAGGTTTTGACCCTGCAATAGTGCCACAATCATGCAAGATACAATCATGAAACCTTTTTTGTTTTTGTTTTCCCTTATGGTACTTGTTAACAGTGATGATTTGTTTCTCTTTTTTTTCCAGTATAAAACTGTTTATTCCAAAATCAATCTGACAAGTGAGTACACCAGGACTTTCTGTGTCCCTTCATGTGACTGTGATGGATTCATTTTATTTAATATGAGTAGTTGTTATCATGACCTATAACAGCACTTCTTGGACCCCTATAGATGACACAGTTCCGATGTCAGGCACCTCAGACGGGGTCAATATTTTGGGTTTATTGGTCCTCTCCATCGCCTTTGGCCTCATCCTTGGCTATATGGAGAATGAGGGAAAACCTGTGAGGGACTTTGTCGACTGCCTGAATAAAGCGGTCATCCGTCTAATCAACATAGTCATCTGGTGAGAACAAGAAGCTTCTACATGAAAATTTAGGTTAAAACATGTTGACCCTGTGTTGCAATACAGTATCAAAATGCCTCAGTCCTTGAAATATATGCTGCCTTTGCTGAATCCCGCAGGTATTCCCCAGTGGCAATCATCTTCTTGGTTGGAGGACAGATTTTGCAGCTGAAAAACATTGGCGTTATCGGTCTGCAGCTTGCCATGTATTCTCTGACTGTGATCACTGGCCTACTAATCCACTGTTTCTTTACCCTGCACCTCATCTATATCATCCTCACACGCAAGAACCCCTTCAAGTTAGTGGGTGGTATACTCGAGGCTCTCACCGCTGCCTTTGGGACCTCATCCAGGTGGGTTTCACTTTCATTGTTGTTTACAGGCCACAGTACACACATTTAAGTAAAGATGGATCTGGTCTGAGAAAATATAATCTGTATTACATATATGTGATTTTTTTTCTCTCTCACAGTTCTGTGGCCATACCCATCACCATACGCTGTTTGGAGCAAAATCTAAACATGGACAAACGGGTGACGCGCTTCATGGTGCCCGTAGGGAGCACGGTGACCATGGATGGCACAGCGCTTTACGAGGCAGTAGCTTCCATATTCATTGCCCAAGTTCATGATATCGAGCTCACATTGGGTCAAATCATCATCATCAGGTATGATGAAATGCAGAGTGTACACATGTTCTATTGCTACACCTCTGAAAACGACATTAACATCAAAAAGTAGAGGAATTCACTTTCTTACTGCTAAACTAAGCTAACTTGGTGCTGGTTGTTGCAGCCCCTCCATAAAAGTGTTATCAATCTTTAGAACTAAAGCTTGGCAAGGAAACAACTGACAATATGTGGTCAAGATGCCTTAAAGAGACAGGCCCTCAAACGGAGCGTTCAGACAGAGAGTGAATAGAGCTACTGCAGCATTGGACAGTATAAGTAAAATAATGTGTTTTATTAACAGTAAGGCATATGAAAATGTTGTAGTAGACAGCCAAAATAGCCGTGTGAACTGAACGTCAACATAACATTGAATGTTTAAGTGTTAGTCTTTGGGTAAGTTGTTTTACATAGCAACTCGTGCTGTATTTGTATGTTTTACATTTAACTCACTCTCATTAATTTGTGTCATTTTTCATGATGTTTAGATATTTTTTCCTGTCCCAATTACAAACAAAACCCTCCTAAATACATTTGTTGTGTGTAATTCCAGTATCACAGCCACAGTGGCGGCTATCGGGGCCACGGGAATCCCACAGGGCGGCATTGTAACCATGGCGATAGTGTTGACATCAGTTGGACTGCCCCTTGAAAGCATTTCATTCATCATCACAGTTGACTGGATGTTGTAAGTGTGTGTCTGTTTATCTGTGAGCATTCTGGGAGCGACCAGTCATGTCCACATGTCTACAGCAAACTGATTTAAAAGATGAGTCTGCACATGTGCTGCTAACATTGTACAGTCTGCTGTAGATTTGCATATCATGCAATCTTGCTGGATTGTTTGCTGTCACACATTAGACTTCTCGCATTTGTTTCTGGTTGCGGTCACGTCAAGTTCCTTACCTCAGAACGTCCTGTGTGTTTGTTGATAGAGATCGCCTGAGGACCACCACCAATGTGCTTGGCGATTGTATCGGCGTGTGTGTGGTGCAGCATCTCTCGAAACACGAGCTGGAGAGCCACGGTTCTACAGAAGAGTGTTTCGTGGCAGAGAACCGAGTTACAGCTTTCAACTGAGAGAATCCCCTCCTTACTATTTCTCAGTCCCTGTAGAGTTTTGTTTTGACTTTTGTTTTTGTTTTTTGATGCAAGCAAAATGAATGTTTATTAAATACATGATGGTGCCTGTACAGATTTATCTCAAATTACTTTTAATATACAACAATAACTTTCTACAGCTACCTCTATTTGGATGTGGTATTAAATACAGTCTGTGTGATAGAAAAGATAGCTAGGTACTGAACTTAAAAGCAACATTACGTAGAAATTGGCTTTGAGGGCGATTTGGCGCCCCACACAGTTCTTTGAGAGCTACACCACTGTCTTAAATACAAATCCCAGGTCTTTAACAACTTCTCTCACGTAATGTAGGTGCAAACTATGCTGAACATTTCTTCATAATCAAATTATAGAAACAGTGATCTTTTTAAAAGATTGTAAATATTGCTCCATTTTAACAATTTTTTTGTGGATGTATTTCAAGGGTTGTGAATGTTGATTCATTCCTGTCATTACAAGGTTACAAATAAACCACCCTCATTGACCACTGGGTGACCATACGGATTGTTCTGTTGGTTAAATATTTTGTTCCTCTGTCATTATTGTTTCCGATGTTCTTGAAATAATGTATTTAAAGAATTAAATCACATTAAACTTACATTTGTTTACATCTTTTATTCTTTGTTGTAGCAATTCACAACAGAAATCATAAAATATACACATTCACATCTCTCACAGGATATCACTTCCATCACTGCCATATATTATAATTTATGGATATTTACATATATTACAATGCCACACATGGTACTCTGCACATTATTCATTTGTTGCGATTGAGTTTTAAAGGGCAGTTGGCCCTGTCTGTATGTTTATGAACATCTGTGCAGTCCGACACCAGTGAGTAGCTGATGTCAGTGGCAGCCACAGCTTCCAGCCACCATGTCATTATACTGTTTCAGCACCACATTCTCATCGTCGTCAAAGTACAGCAGGTTGATGGAGAAGAGCTTGTCGGGCACGCAGCATGGTGTATCAATGCCTTTCCTCAGCTTCAGGGCGTTGATGATGGACTGGACGGTGGCGTGGTTGGTCGGCCTCATGTTCTGACCAAGGGGGAAGGGGCAGGAGCCTTTGCAGTGGTAAGCGTTGTAGCCCCGGGGTGACACAATCCATCCCGACCAGCCGATCTCCTCGAAGTCGACGTAGAGGGGCATGCGCTGGCAGGGCGAGGACGCACCTTCCTCCTCGCTGTAGTCCACAGAGCGGGCGCTGCGGGAGGATGGGCCTGACATGGGGGCCTGGGGGAGGCTGGACGTGGCAGTGGTATCGTTTGGGTCTGGTGAAGGAAAGAAGAGGTTTTAGTGTTAGAAATCACATTATTTTATACAGTATGCGTTACAGGTGAATTGGGGTACAAGTGAAAGAACAATTTGGGGTCTCCTGTTTTCTAAATATTTGTTTTCTTTCATCCCACAATTCTCTTGAACTGAAACTGAACTCAACTTGAATTTTCTCACGCCTATGACACAGCAAGCATCAGTATTTGTTGGTAATGAGACTCAAAAATCAAAAATGGTGTTTTCTTATAAATAGCACTTCTAAGCCATCTCGCTACACTGTAATCATAATCCTAACATATAGCACCTTTAAACACATTTTTTTAACAGCAGACAGCTGACGAAAGCATGGTTCTGGTAGCCGAGCAGCATTAGATGTCAGATCTTTCTTAAGAAAGATGTCTTATTATTGATTGTAAAGTATAAAATGTACAAACTCAATAACAGTGATGAAGAGATAAACGTGGTTGGGGGACCCATGGTTTACCCGAGGTCCCACAATTCTAACCTTTCCCTGCTCATCCTGAGTAAGACCACAACAATACCAGAACTGTGTATTCTAACTGTCACTGGGTGCATTAAAATGGCATTTAAGTCTCACCTAAGCTCTCAAGAGAAGTGGAGCGGCGGCCGTCGTCAGTGAACAGGACCAACATGGGCTGTTTGCTCTGGTGGTGGTTGCGCCCTGAAGCAAAGCGGATCATTTTCATATCCATCTGGCTTCCTCCCAGGGTCCTAACCACCACATGGAGCCCCAGGTTGCTGCCTTCATCTACCATCCAGGAGCGAACCTTCATGAAAAAAAAAATTCACATGGGTCGATTAAAACACAGAATTCAAGCAGTTCTGTTTAGATTTCCCCTTTCGGAGTGAACACAGGCCTTAAAGAGGAGTGGATACTTACAGCTTGTGTGATGGTGAACACTTCCCAACCAGTAGAGTGGACCGGGATGAGTCGAGAGGACAGCAGCTTCCTCTCTTGTGTGTTGTTGTTCATGCTGGTGTCCAGCAGCTGATAAACACTCACCTGAAATAAAACAGAAAAGATGGAGGATTACAGGAATGTCCAAAGGAGACATGCACTCCACTTTAATTAACTAAGTTGGTCAGTTTGTTGTATTTAATGGTACATACCTGGCAGAAATGGTGCCTGTTGAATGTCAGCGATGCCTGAGGTCGCAGTTTGAAGAGATGGAGCTCTGCAGTGAGGATCTTCTCAGTCCTGGCCACCGTGGACAAATTGAACCTGTACTCCACCTGTTCACTGCGCACTGCAATGGAAATTGGTATGATTAGACACCAGAACAAACGCGACCGTGAATTATATTCTACAGTAGGCAGGCGCAAACGTGTGGGCGCAGACATCTGATCTTACATTTGTCAAAGAAGCTGCGCACAGTATTCCCCTCCAGTAGATACGGGTCCTTGGTCACGCCGTCCACGTCAGCCACCGTGTTGTACAGATCAAGCATGTACTGAGGTGCCTGCTTGTGTCCATGGATAGCAGGGGGGTCCTCCATCCCAAAAACCTCCAGGAGCCTCTTGATGGCAGCTGAGCGGACTTCCTCTGACTCGTTCTCGGCGGCGAAGTGATTCTCCAGGTAGTTGAGGGAAGGCCGTGCGGCGGCGGCGCACAGCAGAGACGCAAAGCTGATCACAAACATCAACATCTCGGAGGTCTGAGTAGATTCCTGGCGCTTCAGTGTCCTCGGTCCACACAACCGTCCAGCAGCTTGGAGTTGGAGTGACTGCAGGCTCCTGGAAGCCCCACTTTTTATATCAAATGCTCCCCTTCACTCTCCAGCGCCCCTCAAAGCCTCGGTAAACAGCAGTAAAGATGCTATTTGGTCGCAAATGTAAATCACCAATCAGGGAATGTAAAGGGAGACTAATGGCGGTGTTAACAAGGTGTGAACCCGATTGGAGATTTTATTCAGGGCCATTGTCTTCACGTCTGGCAATAAAGGCTCAAATAAACTAAATCCAGCCTTTGGACAAGCTCGGTGCTCATCGACAAGTGGCTCTGTCATTATGGAATGTATATTTTTGATCATTTTATAGTAGAGGAATGTAGAGATATGAAGAGAATCAACTTGGAGCTGATCTCCTGAGGAAGTGCACTCACCACGGGAGGTTTACTGCGCCTAAATGAATCCATTAATTTAGAATAATGGGCACTGTGTCTTAGGTGGAAACCAATTACTTCGATAAAGAGACGGGTGTCGCTGTCTACACGTCGCAGCATTTACATAACCGCTTATCCAGTCACAGCTGGATAATCACCAAATTTGCAGTTTAATTTTTTTGGGAAGAACTCCAGCTGCACTGTGTCATTTTTCATTTTCCCATAAAACACAACTTCCTTCAGGTAATGTACATCATAATTCGAGCTGAATGTATTTTACAGCGTGAACTCCCTGGAAATTTTACACACTTGAGTTTATCTTTCAAGGCTTTGGATAAATACAAACACAAATTACGCATGTTTTTAGTTAATTTAATTGTTATTATTGACCTTAAGCACAAATCCAAACCCACGTTATTTTATCCAGCTTTGTAATTTTTCATTGATTCCTCGATTCCTTCCTTGGAAACTCAAAAATGGCGCACTGTGCCATTTGGCGACTTTGATCTTTACGCACGTTACGCA
>OMLP01023780.1:0-23429 GCA_900302685.1 Spondyliosoma cantharus | reverse complement strand
ACACACACACACACACACTGTAATAAACATTTAAGAGATCAAAGTTATTGTTCTAACTGACACCTTGAAAGCAAGTCATAAAACCTCTTCTGTTAAGATGACAGAAGAAACAGTAGTGTTGTTTCACACTTTCATATCAAACTTAGAAGCCATTGACTGCACGTGTTTGTTCAAAGGGACTCTCGATGTGATCCAGCTCTTCAAAGCTTCATTTAGGCTCTTTGAAACTTTAGACCCTGTTGCTGGTTCAAAGTTATTTCAGACTTCATCCATTAGTTTGATTGGTTGGTCTTTAAGTCGTTTAAAAGACTGTTTCTGTTGAACTTGTTTTCAGTTTAAACACTTGTTATAATCATTTAAAAGAGGGATACATTCTGTGTATATTTGTTCTGTGGAAGAATGTGTTCAGTGCCATTTAAAGTTTATTTTCTTGCAAGTGTACCTGGGATGCCTTTTCAAATGCTCTATGTTTTATTTGCAGTTTGGGAAACCTGTGTCGAACAGGTGTCCAATGAGAAGTCCTCACAGTTTGTTGCATTAAATTTATTTACAAAATTATCATTTCTACATATATTACATAATATACAATAATATTTTAGGGTAGCAAATTCTGAGACCAACGTCACAGTATTTGGTGGGGTCGTCAATGTGCTGCAGCCACTGCTTGTGAAGCGATTGGAGGTTGTTGTTTTTCTTCCAGTAGGGGGCGCAGTGTTCAGTCTTGGCAGAGGCAGGAAGTGATGGAGAGGACCGTGCGTATCTGTCCGTGCTGGTTCAGGAAGCTGTGGCTGTCGTAGCCCTGAGGAGCACAGGAGCTGGGCTGTCTCTCGGCCCACAAGTGGCAGATTTCTGGATCAGATGGACTCCTGCAGGAGAAAATTGAAGGAACATTAAAACCAATTTGTGCACTACATCTAAGGACCACTTAACATAATGTATGTGTTGCCCAAAGGGTACATCTGTCACAGAAAATATCAATTATACACCTTCATTACTGTATCAACATATGGCCTATATGGCCTAACAGTATACTGTTGGTATTTGTCCACTGACATGTTGAATCTTCAAATCTGAATTTAATGTAATCCTGAGGTTCTGATAATAAGTGAGATAGTTGATTTTTGAGTTTTATTCCTAACTGTTCAAATACTGAGGCTCCTACAACCCAGGAGGGTCAGTATTACTATCTTACTAACGTGAGCTTTAAATTGAGTTTGTTTTTTGTTGTTTTGTTTCTTGTATCATGTGACAATTTGACATTTTTTGCCGTCGGTTTCAACTGGGATAATTCCTCAGTAAAGTTTTTTCATGATATTATGATATATCAAGAATCTGTTGATATACGTGTATTACAACCATGCAGAATATCAGGTTTTGGTTTTATAAAGGGCTGGTAAAATGAATCCCATGTTTTAAACTTTTAAAGGACCTATTTGTCAACATATAGCTCCAGTGAAGTGCTGGAACTGGATAATAGAGATTATTTATGTATTTTTTACAACCGTAAAGCTACATTAACGTACTGAAAGGAACATTTCTACAGAAGTCTTATAGTAAGTATTAATGCCTGTCATTGGGCCAGAATCCGACTCATCCAGGTCAGAGAAGTCATAAATTTCAAATATTTTTTATGGCTGAGTGCTGAGGACGAATTAAGGAATCTGACAACCTGAGGAGAGAGGCTGCTGTGTTTATGTCTCACCATAGTCACCTTTTTTCCAAAGGGGCCGCCTGAATCAACAAATAATGACAATGATAATAAGTTCCTTGTAAGAGCTTTAAAGGGAAATAAATGGGGAAAACTGTACGATGAGGGGTTGAGTGAACTCAGGACGTTTTGTATTTGTTTGTGCAGTACAACTACATGATAAAAGACCTTTAAAGGTTCTATTTGTAAGAAAAGTTGATTTCTCATTCTCAATTCATCAAAAACAGACCCTGTGAGATTGTAGGACGGGTTGGCTGACACCCTAAAGCACCAGTTTTTGACGGGTTGGAACCTTTTATTTTTAAACGTATATTTAAGATGAACTGAAATCTCACTGCTAGGATCCTGTTCAGTCTCAAACTAAAGCAGAAGGTTTAACAGGGACATTTGGTGACGGACTTAAAAGGTGCTGACACATGCTGAGTGCAGAAAGTGTCAGAGCTCACAGGCAATTGTTATGAGAGGGGCAGAGGGTGTGTGTGTGTGTGTGTGTGTGTGTGTGTGTGGCAGCTGTGGTCATACGTACCTGAGAAGGCATCGGTTTCCTGTAGTGCAGCCTCCCAAACATCTGCCCACATCTATTTCCTGTGGAAAATTAGCAGCAAAGAAAGAGGGCAATCAGCTCACAGCTGCTCACAAATATTGACCCGGTTGAGTCGCTGGGCCAGCTGCTGTTGAGCATGTTAACTGCTTTGTTTTGACACCTGCGGGGGCCATTTGTGTTTGCGCTGCGCTCGCACATTTGGAGCAGGGGACAAACTGTGCCAGAATTCAGCTTAAATCTTGTGTTTCTTTCAAATTTCCGTCTAATATGTTATTTAGCACATAAAGTCTGGTGTTAAAATCACAAGTGGTTACCCTGACATCTGTGATATTGTGAGGGTTGTTGATGACCTTTCGTAGCATGTGCTTTAAAGCGGGACTTCAGTGAATTACGGGAAGTTTAAGGGAGAATAATGAGTCTAAATCTGACATGGCCGACACACAGTTTAAATCAGGTTTTAATTGTATCTTCCTGAAAGATGAACTGGGACTGCACTCAGATCTGCCTGTCTATCATGTGTATTGTTGCATGAATAAGCACATCCTGAAGTCCTTCACACCAGGCTGTGCGGTGCCAGCCACCGGGGCCAGTGGATTAGCTTGATTAAGTGCTGTTTTCAACACATGTGTCTGATGAATAAAGATACTTCATTACTGTCTGGCACCCAACTAGAGCCCCCATTTCCTCTCAACTTGATTATAAAAGAGGGTGTGAAACCGGTGTTGCAAATGAATCCCTCTTCTAGTGCTAATTATGCCTTGCTAAGAGGAAACTAAGCTTATTTTGAAAGGACGGATTTAGATATAAAGTTGGATTCAAGCACTTCTGTTGGGGATGAACACAACTTAAAAAAAGAAAAGGAAAACATGTTTCGAGGTTGGGACCTACTTTAAGCTTCTCCTCTTTGATTCCATCTTCATGGTGGACTATTTCATAGTAATACTCCACATTTGGGACCCTGTAGCAGCTCTCCTTCAGCTCACAGACTGCCACAGTCTGGATGAGGTCCGCTTTGTTGGGGGTTTCCACCAAGGCTGAGTCAAACTTTGTGGGGACACAGGAGAATCCCTCTGTGAAGGATTGAGAACAGAAACATTAGGGCAGGAAGAGCAGATGTAAACAAACATAACTTTAAAACACAGGATTGGCCTCTCAAACTGACAGATGGATCTTTTAATACACTTGAGGACAAATGTATAAGTTGTATTATTACTTGATGCTGTGTATCTGATCATTCATCACTAAATTAAATTCTAAAGTTATCTATTATTCAAAAATATTTAGATGCTTGCCAGGTTGCTTTGACTGAAGGCCTCCAGTGAATATCAATGCTAAATATGTGTGCTGTTAGAAGTGCATCAACACAGTGACACTTCATTATGAGTTTTACAGGCTTAAATGCACTTGCATTGCAATGAAAGTTGAGTTTATTCAAGTTGAGTTTATTTGGGCATAAAGTATAAATTGAGCGAGTCAGGCTGACTTAATTGGCCCTTTTTCCAGTGAAATTTGGTTCAAAATCATCTTGAATTGTCGAAACTGTCCTGACATCAGTTAAAATCAACACATCTAATTCAACTAATCCCTTTTTTTTTAAATAAAAAAGCTAATTGGCTAACCAATTAACTGCATGGTGTTTGTGTTTAGCTCAGCCCCCTTGCAACACACACACACACACACACACCTGGTGAGCCCTTGGACCGGGAGCATCCACCCACGTCGATCACAGTCTCATACGGCGTCTCGGAGTAGTACGTCCTGAGTGCGGGCACACGGATGCACTGCGTCAACTTGATCTCGCAGTTGCAGTCCTCGATCACTTCCACCTCCCGGGGCCCCTCGAACAGGAGCAACCGGTCCACGCGCATCCCGGTCGGCTCGCACACGTGGTTCATCCCGCAGGAGGGCAGCTGGTGCAGCGGCTCCGAGCTCTCTGCGGCTGCTGGTCCGCGTGTTCTCATCTTCAGCAAGGTGACAGGAGATAAATGCTCGGTTCAGACATGTCACAACATGTTTATTGCAAATTACCAATTAGTTGGAGAGTCAAGTCTTTTGACACTTGTTGTTTATTGTTATTGTATTGTTATGTATTCAAAACTATATGACTGGTGCACTGGATACTAAAATAAGTCTGTGTGAAGCCTCAGTAAAATCTTAATTATGAGGTAATGACATTTTTGAGTTTCAACAAACCTCTGCAGACAGTCACAAAGTCACAGCGCGCCCTTGTGGCCGTGTGGGGGAAACGTCACTCACCTTTTTGCTCCTGAGAAATTCCAGCATTGAGGAGTGTTTGGAGTATTCCTGCTGTCCTGCCTCAGGTGAGGGCCTGGATGCTCCCCCACAGTGCGACCTGCACATCCCCACATCAACACTGACAGGACTTCCAGAGATGTCTGTGCAGACAGAAATTCAATCGGATGTCAGACAGACAAAGTTTTTATGCTTTTTGATCAGATCATCTATTTTGGTTTCCGTTGGTGGATTGTGTATGTGCATTTAAAGGGACATTAAAATATTTGTGGTGACCCTGAACATGTGGTGTAATGTGGTGCTTTACCTTGTCCAACGTAGACAAAGTGGCTCTGTCTTTTGCAGCACATTCTCTGCGTGAACAGGTTTCTGTGATCTATGTGTTTGCTCAACACTCTGGTCACTGGAAAACAAAACAGAGCAAGCATCAGTTAATGAATGCCATGAGCATATTTTTTACTTCACGTATTTCTTTTAAGATTGATTTAAAACATGATAGATGAGCAGTTTAAGATTCACAAGCACACAATATCTTAAAAGTTGAACATGGGACACAATAGTGCAGGCATCCATTTTCTTTGAGTTCCTTTGTTAATTAAAATGATTTATTCATTATTAGTTTATTTAGCCAAGACAGTGTGTAAATATTTAGAAATAGCTTTCCAAGAAAGAAGTCACTCTCAGTTACTTTATTTTGAAAGAATTTGTATATCAGACATGACTATGTCTGCCTCAAACAATGTCGGGAAAAGTTTTTTAGATCTTTCACTTAATTAAAAGTACTAATAAAACTGTGAAAATACTCAAAGGGAAAAAAATCCTGCATTCAAGTAAAAAGTATATATTGATTATACAGCAGAATGCTGCCTGTCAATGTTTTACTATTGTATGGGATCTTTTTGGATTCCTATTACTGCTGCATTGATGCGTGTGTGTCATGTTGCAGCTCTAGAAGCTAAAGGTTGAGCTAATTTTAACTACTTTATCTACTCTTGTGTAGTTTAACCTACAGCTTGCATCATATTCTATAAGACAATCATATGTTTGTGGCGTGGCTGCCCTGTGAGAACCACACAAGAACTAAAAAGTAGCATCAAATGGAAATACTCAAATTAAGTACAAATATCTTGAATTCTTCGAAAGTAAAGTCTTTGAGTAAATGTCCCATATGTGCATGAAGAACTTCAATATTTATTAAGTATTCGGTTCCCAGCATCACACCCTTTTCTATGACTACGGTTCCAGTCATATCACAGTGGATGAACAGGGATATTTGAGCAGTTTGGTGTCAGTCTACTTGGTAAAGAGCTTCCTCTTTACACATCACAGCAGCAGTAGATTAGAACAGAGCAAACAGTACTTACAGGTCAGATGGAGGGCACACAGGAGGAGAAGGAATGGTTGCAGTAAGTCCATGGTTTTAATCCAAATCGGCTCTTCAGCTGCCAGATCCCGAGTGTCCCTCTGCTCTCTGATACCTCTGATATTTATGGGACCAAGCTTCAACCCTAAATGTGACCTGAAAACAAGGTGGTGTGGAGCCCAAAAAAAAGTGGGAGCTAATCAAATTTCCATGCCGAATGCTTTGTGGGATGGAGTTCTTACAAGCAGGGGCTACTTCAAAGGAAAGCTCTCCTGCTTTTCTGTTTCTGCTGCGAGAGACCCAGTGGCTCGAGTGTGTCGACAGGCCCGAGCTCACCCCAATGAAGTGCTTAAGTAGCCTCGAGCCATTAAAGCGTCGCTCATTCAAAGGCATTAATCATCTTTTATCTCAGGGGGAAGGTGTTTAGCACCTCCGACTTAAAACAAAACCCGGCCCAAACACATAAACAGGATCAGCGTGGGGGCCCTTCAGAAAACTCCAGCACCTTTGTGTTTATTCAACATGACACCAAATGGTCAGACCCCTCAGAGCTGCCCTTCAAACCTGAGCTTCTCTACAGGGGAAGGAGGCAAAATTCTGAAATTTTGATAACATTTCCTGTGTGTATGACCTTTTCTGACATGTTAAAGGTAAAGGTGAAATGGAAACTTGATTAAGAACAAAGTCAACTGGCAAAAACAGCCCAGAATACAGCTCATCTGAAGTGGAAACTTACATTGTCTAAATACTTTTGTTCCTTTGGCAGACCAAAAGAATCTTCTTTTAATGACAGGAATAAAAGTTTAGCTTTATTACAATGTTGCCATTCACTGGTTTGCCGTCGATACCTTAATAAGGTGTTAGTCTTCCTTTGAAGTGTTGATGTGATCCCCTCATTTTCAGCGGGATCAACGGATCATCGTTCAGAGAGCCGTCAGCACTCAGACACCATGATTAAGGTGACGCCTACAACAAGTTTCAGTTGTTGATTCCTTTCATGAAGTTACAACAAATCTTATTGCAATTCTATTATAATCCTGATAAAACCCAGATTAGTAGTTAATTACTTGATTTAATTACGTTGATCATGTGATATGTTAACAGAAAACTATAAAACTCTGTAGAGATAAATTGGTTTAAAACTAGGTTTCAGGCTGTTGAGGGCCTAAAAAGTTTTTTTGAAAAATAATTTTTAGTCCTTAAATGCTGTGTATTTATCTTGAATGAAAATTGGAATCTTAAAGTAGTGCATGGCAATATGACAAGATATATCTCAATATTATGAAATCGCCTCACTCCACGCACTTTATGAATGGTAGGAATGGGCAACAAAATCCATTTATGACCTAATACCTCCAAATTAGTGTTGTGACAACGCTGTAGGGACAACTATTGACACGATGAGATTTCGGATGAATAATCATCATAAATGTGGATATAATGACTTAAAACCAGGAAAAAGACAACACTGACAATATACCAATATCCCAAATCTATGATATATAGTGTCATATCACCATACAAATATAATGTTATGTCATTGTATTATATTAAAATACTTTTATTTGTCTTTGACATTTAGAAATGGATGATTTTAGAATCTAAACCTTTTTATTTATTTATTTCTTTGGCTGTATAAAATTGGTGTCACATATGGTTTTGCTTATCAATCTCTGTCTTGGCTTCCTATATATTATAATTTGCCTTGAGACACTTTTAAGGCATATTTACATCTGCTCTCATCTCTTGTTCCTCTTTATTAATAGCACACATAATACGCTGCACAGTGACTTTCTGTGCCCAATCATACTTTTTCTTGTAAGTTCTGACTGAATTGCACTTTCTCTGATATGCACTTTGACACACTGTGCTGCTAATTGTTCTGTTTTTATGTTACCCGTGGTACTATTTTTATGTTCTTAGACAGGAATGTTTTAGATATTTATTGGTGTCTTTTTCTCCTGTTGCATTGCTATGGGCTGGGAGAAACTGAATCTTGACTCTTAAATTAGGTCAATCTTTTCTGAACCAAGCAGCTGATATTGTTGTTCTTTGCCCCCCCCCCCCTTTTGTAACAATCACACCTGCTTGTAAGCCGCCTCTCTTCCCTCCCAGCCAACCCTTCTTCAGTAGATTCCTGGTATTAATTCCACATTGCACGTGCTGAGATGATCACTCAGGTGATGATTGGATTATAGTGAGTCACCTGCGGCATAACTGTGCAGCTTATGTATGATAACTGTCAGACAGTCCCTGTGTCAAGTCTGGGCAGCAGAGAAGCATCAGTACGTCTGGTCAGGCCGTCTGGGCTTGTGTCCGTCTGGTGTCATGGTCAGTGTCTGGGTCAGTGTGTAACTGTGTGGTCGGGTCAGAGGGTCGCAATTACAGACTCTCTGAGTTCACATTCCTTTAGTTTTTGATGGAGGTTGTGAAGATACAATAGCTATTTTGCTTGTTTTGTTTTGGTTGTAAAAGAGGAAAGAAAATTGATTTATTTGGTACCAGTGCAGCCATCAACAACAAAATAACTGTCTCTGACAAAGTAGAAAAAATTATCAGTTAATAAAGCTCTTATATAAAAAGCAATTCAAAGCCAGTCCAGTACAGGACGCTGAGAGACTTTTTTTATCTGCAGATATATTAACTCCCCTCAGGCCCTTGACCCCTAACAGTAATGATAGTTATATAGTCTATTGTAGACATAATCCCATCAATGTCCCGTTCAAGCACCTGCATCAGTCTAGGGGTTAGGAAGAAGCCTCTGTAAAGCCTGTCTATTGTCTGTCTGCTTGGGAGGAGTCCAACACTCTGGGATTAGAGGATGTCATCCAGCAGTTCTGGATTATACACCGGGACACGATACTGCAGTGTAGGGAGGCAGCAGGCGAAAAGAGCAGTGGTTCTACAACAGCTGGACAAGGAGAACGTTTGTCCTCATGCATGCGGATGGTTTTGAATTGATATCATGCTGCTCACATCATTTCCAATCAGGTTTCTGTCAGTTTTTGGTTAGTGGAAGTGTTTTTTCTTGGTGATTTACCACCTTGTTGTATTCTAAAGTCAGATTACAAAGGCGTCTGGAAATCATGTATTTGAGCAACAGAAATAACGGCATCAACACAGAGAGGAAAAAGAGGAGCATAAGAGGCAAATCATGTGAGTACAGACACACCACTGAATTTAAATTTTGTTTTTATGATTTAGACAGACACCAACTTTCTTCTTTACTCCTTCTCAGGGGCTCACTTGAAGACGTCTCCACGCCAGGAGGACATCATCACCCTGAAGTCCCAAAACGTGGGGGGAAAAGTGGAAACAAAGGAGAACATGATGGAGGAGCAGGAGAAGATGCAGCGCACCGTGTATGAGAAGGCCTTCTACGATCTGACCCATTCGGAGAAAGTGATGAATGACCTGACTTTTGGACGGCGGGTGGGGCTTTACGAGCTGAGAGGGGAGATCGGCTCCGGAAACTTCTCCCAGGTTAGACTGGGGATACACGACCTGACCAAAGGTGAGATTAGTTTTTTAAACACCATTTTCAAATTGTCATACATCAGGAAGGACATGTGGCTGTCAACACCTTAACTGTTGCAAAAAATGTAATCAAAATCTTTTTTGGTGCCGACACAGTTAAAGTGCACATGTAGCAGAGTTATTTCCATACATCTGATACATTGGTCAGGCCACACCACTCATATCTCCTCCAGGTTAAACTGAACCACCCCTGCATTATGAGTGGGTCATGTTAACTCGAATAGAACTGTCATATAATGATCGCAGATAGGCGCTCTGGTGCTCTTCTCAACTGTAGTATCATGAAAATAAACTTATTTGCTATTAAATTGTATGATGCTGTAGTAGAACAATGCTGAATAAATTGATACATTGCCTAAAAAAAGAGGGTTTGTATGCAATATAGACAGTAGATAAAGTTTAATATCACTATAATGCTTTTACAACCTAGAAACGTAATGTTGTTAACAGGGTTTCATCTACATGGTGTTCACATGGAAACTGTTATTGTATCTCTCTGCGGCTCATACTGTTGTAGATTCCGAGGATTTTCTGCAAGAGCAAATAACTGAACATTAGTCAAAATATATGTGCAGATATCGATTAATTTCATAAAAGACACTTAAGTCAGCTCAGTGTGTCATATTACACAACGTAAGTCCAGTCTGGGTTAGTCCATGTGTCAGAAGACATAACTAATGTCATCAACGAGCCATCGACTAATCCATATCGTCTACAGTCTTCACAGCCAGCAGCTTGTGTCGAGCATGGAAATTAATCTGATCAACAAACATAAAGGAAAGGAAGGAAGGAGAAGCAATACTTGATAACATAAAGAGATTAAATAACAGAAATGAAAAATGTAAAACATACTTTTTCCAGGAGGTATTCCAATCCTTGACTGAACTAATACCAATACCACACTGAAAAAAAAGTAAATTTCCTGCATTGTGAACATAACTGAAGTAAAAGTATGTAAGTATAGTTTGGAAACTATTGAAGTATTAAAAGTCAAAGTAGTCAATCAAGAAAATGTCCCTTTTGATTGTCATACTATCATATATGATATCATTAGGATGATTCCTACTCGTGTATTTATGTAAGAGCAGGATTTTACGTTTGGAGTTGGTTGATGTGGAGCTAAACTTAAACTATTTTGTAAAGGACTACATCTAATGATTGTTTTCATTATGGATTCATGCACTTTAGCTGATTGATTGTTTTGTTTTGAAAGCATGCTGAAAGAAGTGAGAAATATCATTGGCTGAAGCTGGAACCATGAAATGTTTTTGCATGAAAAAATGACTTAAACGATCATCGAAATAGTTGCTGATTATTTTACTATGAACTGACTGATCATTTCAGATACACTTGTACATTTTTATATGTTTTCTGTGCAGAAATCTTAAGGACTTGTAAATAAAGCTGTCTGATAGATGTAGTGGAGCAGAAAGTACAACATTTCCCTTTGAATTACAGCGTAGTAGAAGTATGAATTGGCATTAGAAGAATATAGCATGTATAAATATATCTATTTTGTACTCAAGATCATAATTTGAGTAAATCACATTCCAGTACTGGATTACTCTTTGTTGCCTCACCGCCTGTCTGTCTTCATCTGATAGAGAGAGTGGCAGTAAAAGTCTTGGATAAAGTGCGCCTGGACAGGCGATCGCAGGCGCTTTTCCCCTCTGAAATCTATTGCATGGAGAAGCTGGCTCACCCCAACATAGTGCGCCTGTATGAGGTGGTTGAGACGTTCAAGCGGCTCTACCTGGTCATGGAGTATGCCAGCGGAGGAGAGCTGTTCTCCCGCATCAGCACCAGGGGGCGCCTGTCGGCCCTGGAGAGCAAGCTTGTGTTCTCTCAGGTCCTGTCTGCACTCAGACACATGGTAAGACCGCAACAGTCTCAGATGACAACCAAGGGATTTTTAATAGCCGGCACATCAATTTTAAATACTTTAAAGTGGTTAAGGTGACACTCAAGAATGCAGCTTTTCCTGCGATTTCACATTTGAAAGTTCTCGTACTTTAAATAAAACGAGAGCTGTTTAACTAAATGAAAGTACAAACTTAAACATTTTTCTCTTTCCCCAGCATGATAACAACATCGTGCACAGGGACCTGAAGGCTGAGAACGTCTTCTACACCAACACCTACTGCATTAAAGTGGGCGACTTTGGTTTCAGCACTTCCTGCCACCCCCTCGATGTCCTACACACCTTCTGTGGCTCTCCACCTTATGCAGCCCCTGAGCTCTTCAAAGAGAGGGGTTACATTGGACAGTACGCAGATATCTGGGCACTGGGTATCTTGCTTTACTTCATGGTGACTGCCTCCATGCCATTTAAAGCTACTAACACAGGCAGGCTCAAATGTTGTATCCTGCAGGGCTCCTATGAAATCCCCTCTTATGTACCTGGATCATGCCAGGAGATCATTAAGGGCCTCCTGAGGCCGGTTCCTGTGGATCGCCTCACTCTGGCAGAGATCATAGACAGTGACTGGATGAGAGGTATTGAATACCCCCAGGCCTATCCATCCTGTAGCCCTACACCCCACCACCTGGTCGAACCTTCCCATATCCTCAGCTCTGATGAACTGAACGTGAAGGCAGCGCTGGAGGACCTCGGCATTAACAAGGTCCAGCTTCTGAACAACAGTGTAGACTTGAGGAGCCCCGTCACTGGAACTTACCGGATTTTGCTACACCGCATCCAGAAGAGGAGGTCTGTGGAAGCTGTGGGCTACAGCCAGACGTATAGCAGAGGGTCTCACAACAGACTCACAGCGAGAGCAGGGTCTGATGGCCTGCTGAGCAAACGACACTCTGCAGTCTGTATCATCATGTAATTTAGCGCCTTAAAGAAACATTTGGGGAAATGTTCTTATTTGCCGTCATTCTAAAAGTTTGATGGAAAGATTGATACCACTCTCATGTTTGTGTGTTAAACTGGGATTATAATAATCATGCTTTAAAATGTTCTATTTCCTGTAATTGATCTCATTTGTAATTTTGTGATCTCGTATTTGTTTTATCAAATTCATATTTTATTGAAGTTGTATATTTTTAATCTTTTCATTGGTTTTATTTCTTTTGTGCATTAGTCTCATGTATTTTACAGTTGTACTGTCACCTTGTCTTGCTCTCACTAAAGTTTTTGCAGAAAAGGCTGAAAATATTTCTAAAAATTTCTAAAAACAGCTAGAGAAAACACTACTCACAGAGCAAGAGAGCATCATAGCCCAGGTTTTGCTGTCACAACTCATTACTTTTAACTCTTTAATGCAATCAACACGTTGTATTTTGTTTGTTTAATCCTTACATAAACAGGTCCAGAAGGTTGAAGGTCCACTGTGTAGGATTTAGGGGGATCAATGGCAGAAATGGATTATGATATTCATAATTCATTTTCATTAGTGTGTAATCACCTGAAACTACAAATTGATGTGTTTCCATCACCTTAGAATGAGCCTCTTATATCTACACAGGAAGTAGGTCCTCCTCCACAGAGACCATCATGTTGCACTGCCATGTTTCTACAGTAGTACAGAATGGACAAACTAAACAGTGGCTAGTTAGTTGGCTTTTATATTTTTAGTAGCCATCATTGGGAAGGGTGATGCGAGGGGTGCTGAGTGGGTTACAACCTACAATTTCACCACTAGATGCCACTTAATCTTACATACCGGTCCACTGAAATCAAAATGTCTGGTTTGAGGGGAAAGTTACGTCTTATGAAAAATTCATGTTAGACAACAGGAAGAGGCAACAACTTCCTAGAGTCTATTTTGTCACACAAAGTGCTGGTCGGACTCATAAACTGATATTCACCAACACCAAATGGAAAGTCTAACTTACTGACTGTAATGGTGCTAGCGGTCGTACTTTAGAGAGAGCCAGGCTAGTTGCTGTTTCCCCCCTCTCCCAGTCTTTATGCTAAAGCTAGGCTAATCGGCTCTTGGGTGAAGAGGATGAATAAGCATATCCCAAAATGTTGAATTATTGATAACTTTACTGTTTTTAGCAATGTTAAAAGGCAAGTAAGTGGTTTTTGACTCCAGTCTGATTTTGAATAGAGATTCTTATGCTTATGTAAGTCACTTTGAATGACACGGTGAAAGTGGAGACCAGGTGGCATATTCTGTGACCATTCTTGGCACTCTTTTGTCAACTATGATAAAATCCAATGTTTTTACAGTATGAGCAACATGACCAACTGAGCATGAAAGCAGTTTCCCAAGGGGGCTGACAGTTACCCTGAGATCCCTCTTGTAGTCAGGAATTAGGAATGTGGGGAAATCAAAACCATACAAAGGTATTTTTTTATACATGAATGAAACGTCAATCAGAGAAAGGTAAGCCATAGTGATGACTAATAGGGATCTTCCACTGTTGAAAGAATCCCATTTTAGTAAATTAATTACATTTGCTAGATGATGTTAATGAGGTTAATATTTTTTTGTGCTAGCTATTGTGTTTTTATAAAATAATTAAATGGATTGAGGAGGTGATTTAATTTGACCCTTTTATCTCCATATATTTTCTATGTACTGTATGTTAAATTTGATTTTTTAAAAAGTCTAAAACGTGTATGTATGTAGCTATAAATATTTCATAATCAAATATTTTGATCTCGAGAGATTTCCTCAAACTTACATACAGCACACTGACCTATGCTGACCTTTAAAAATGACAAACACTACTCACTCCATTCATGGTGGTGCAAAATATCTCATTTCAAATGTCACATATTAGCATAAGATAGTCCAGAGATTTATGATTCGACAACGAGAGTTCACGGCTCAGGGTGAAAGAAAGTAACTGTTGTGACGGATTTGGGGTTTGGTGAAACAGCACGTAATATTATGGCAATAAATATGATGTAAATTCCAAACAACTTTGTGGTGTGCAATGTTTTACGACTGCTTTCATCTTCCTTTAGCTGTTGCCCTTTCTACTTTTCACTCTCAGGAGTCAGTGATTTATTCATGAGACACGTGTCAATCTCGCCAAACATGTACAGATTCAACAGTTAGAAACAAAAAATCTTTGCTGCAACTTTTAAACACTTTAATTTCTTGTCTTTTAAAACCTCTCGCAACACTCCAGAAAGTCATTCTCTCTGCCTTCTGGTGCTCAATCATCCTGTTTCCTGTAATTCATCGCGTTTGTTTCAGTGTAAAGTGATTTTTTTCCGCCACATATTGTTTCTCAATCTCATACTTTCCTTTCATGGTTTTTCCCTTTGATAAAAGAGGGCTAAAATTTCTGCTCACGATGCCAGACAGCTATTTCTTTCTGCCCTAGCATGCAAGAGCATCGAGCGCAGCACATTTGTCAGCATTGTTGTCATATAAACAAGAAGAAACGAAGCCTCGGCACCAAAATTCTTTTCAAGCTGCAACCCAATTCTTTGACCTCTGAAGGTGGTGCATCCATTAGTCATACTCAATACCGTTTTGGTTGTCCATAAATATTGCATGTGCCAATTATGTCTTAATAATTATTATGTACTTGTCAAGTTGTCCATCAGCGTTGCCTTTGGGCAAAGTTGGCTGCCTATTCAAACAAATACTTTATTTGCGTGTGTGGAGGATTCTCCATTTTTAACGTTGATTGCCCTACTTTTACACCGTACTGTACTCGCACCTTTCCTTTAATCAACAAATATCAAATAATTAATACAGTGTACTGCACAGGCCTGTACTGTCTGATAGTGTTGTTATTGAGGCACACTGTAACTCACATTTTGCAAGATTAAGTCTCTGCAAGGCACGGATGTGTGGAGGTCATCAATCTCCACAGACAGACTAGTCAAACACATTGCATTACTCAATAAAAGATTTTATCAGCTGCATGTCCCGGCAGTTCTTGTGAATACCCATGAAAATGAGAGCATAAAAAAATAGATCAGTGAGTAAATCCAGCATCATGTCAGATCAGATTCTGCAGGTTGTAAATCAGCACCACACTTTCACAGATACCTCATTGAAGCTCTCTGTGTGCCTGCTCATTTTCTGCACTGCAGCTGCAATCAGAATATTGAAATTTTGGGATTTTGCTGAATGGACTTCTTCATTGTTTGGTCTAACTAGCTATGCATCCTAAAACTGCAAAGCAGTCAAAGCCTTGCTGGCTGTGAAATTTTCATGGCAAGAGAGGAGAAGAAAAACCCAAATCAAGGGAAATGTTCAACCACAACTGTTCCACTCTGCTCGAGGTCATAGCTGGGGATGAATCTTATCCCAGCGTGCATTGACTGGGAAGCAGGGAAATGCAAGAAACATGTGGTGCAAATTGCAGTGCAAGAGCATCAAAATGCCTGACTTTATGCATCATAATGGGAAACAATGTGTGAAATTGTGAACGCTATATGTATAATATCTGCATTACATGTGAAAAGCCGGCCACATTCACATTAACTTCTTTGTGAATGAATTTGCATATAAATGGTGGAAACATAAAATGGTGAATGTGTCACTTCAATGCTTCTTTTATTGTAAATGGCAGCTGATTGCAGTGCTATGTAATGTATAAATGGTTGTATTCAAAGGTTTGCATAAGGTGAGAGTACACTCAATAAATAATTTGCAGTGTTTGAGTTTTAATAAAAGCATTTTAATATTACTTTTCCATCTAATTCCATTACATGGGATTTAGTGCAACATGTTCCATATTGATGAGTCTATATCTATAGTGAACAAAGTCCATAGTGAATAAATTAAAACTTTAGTAGACAATTCTAGAAAAGGACAGTTGATAACTGAGTCAAATTCCCTGGATGTCAAATACTTGCTTGTATTTGCTTTAAACTACTACATGTGTTATTTATTACAGGAGACAGAATAACTCATTTGAAATGCATTAATTTTATGTATAATACTTAAAAAGCACATTATCTTTATACGGAAGTTGACCGTAACTTTAAATGTAATCATTGAATAAACAGATAAGAGCTTGCATTGATATAATTTGATAAATTTCACTTTCTTTTATATGATGCTGCTTGTGTGAAAAAAAACCAAAGTGGATGGTATTAAGCAAGTTTATTGTAATAATGCTTATATGACAAACGTACTGTTATAACATCTATACACAAAATGTATGAAAAAGACCAACATATAAACCATTAAGTAGACAATTAAGACAGTTTCTCCTCTTCTATGACACACATTTGGAGAGGCATTTACATTTAACAATTGAAGTTTTCACATAAACGAGTGTTTGAGGAAACATCGTGCAAGAAATACTCTCAGTCTTACAAAAACGTATCATCATTTTACAATCCATCACCATTAATTAACAGCTTATTCAATATCTGATGTCTCTAGAGGCAAGAAAGCAGTCAAAGCAGTCATGCTAGGCATATATATTTATTCTATGTAGTGTGTGCTGGCCAATCGAATCAGCAGTCCAATCGCTTCTGCGATTCCATCCAAGCTTTTGACCTTTGTCTTAGTGCACAGTGAAAGTAAAAGTAGTGCTACAAGATTTCCTTGGCCAGCCTTCTTCGCTTGGCTTCCAGTAAGATGCCATAAAACTGCTTGTTGCTTAATAATAAGATCTGGCAGAGAGAGGACAGAAGGAACCATTGTTGCAGGCGGCTGCTTTCAGCCTTTATATGGGCGTCGTGAACCGGACTGTGAAGAGAAAATTTCATCATTTTTATTGATTCTGGTGCAGCAAATGCCTTATTCCTTCTTTTGTCATATATAAACATTCTTCTTTCACTCAATTTAAGACAACAAGGTTGTTAGGATTCAATTACAGACAGTCATGACTTGATAAGATGGAAAGTTTTGCAAAAACTTCAGTCATCACCCACCTTCCTGTCCCTTCTGTCCTTTGTGGCTTTCTTGATGTCAATCCTCTCCTTCAGTGCCATGACCCACATCTCTCTGGGGTTTGTGCATACCTCGCGCCCCCTCCTCATTTTGAAGCTAGAGAATAATTAATGCAAACAGACGTTACTTTTGAGTATCAATTATAGGAAACTATGGAAGTCTTTTGTTTTAATTGTCTACTTACATTGTAGCACGGATGTTGCAGCCTCCATCTGTCACCTGCTCTCTGTAGTCCACTGCATGTTTCTTTGCGCCATGGCTCATTTTTGTCACATATTTCAAACAGCAGTCATCATAGGCTACTGGGGGATCAGAAATCCAGCAGTCAGAATTTGATGCAACATCACTTGTATAACACAAAGTCCATCACATCAAGTAAATCAATAGACAGGTAATCGACACAATTGCTTAATGCACTCAACAAAAGCACACAGTGAAGCCGTGTCTGCCCACACACGTACTTAAGCAATAAACCTGCCTGACTGACCCTCATTTTATCTTTCCTGTGCGTTCACAGATTTGTATTACATGCCATGACACGACAGTCTTGCCAGATACAAGTTGATCATTTACAGGAGGCCTATCAAATGAAAGTCCCGTGGGCCACATCCGGCCCAGGAGCAACCTCAGAGTGGTCAAGCATACCTCATGTATTACAAAATATGTAAACATAACATATAGCTTATGGATATCATGTATGTAAATCACCACATACTAACTAACTAGCAATACACATACTACACACAGGTTTTAAAAGGCTGACGAAAATGAGTTTCTAATCTACATTTCCTGGTTCTAAAATGTGGTCCCATTTAATATCTTATTGAATAGTCCTGTTTTACAGTATCTTACCTTGTGCCAATGCAAGGCAAACACAAGATATGATCAACAGGAAAAACAGCGTGTTGAACCCCATGGTGCAGTCTGTAGTTCCAAATCTGAAAAAAAGCCAGAAGGATGCACAGAATCACAATGTTTGCCAGCAATAAGCCTTATCGCTCTGTAATTATTGTACTCCCACACCTTCCCTGGTCACATTCAAAACCTTCAACAAATATTTCCTATCAGCTCTCTGTGTGTATGTGCACATGTGCGTTCTATAATATCTAACAACTTTGACCTCTTTAACTCGACAACTCTTGAAGGTAAAGAAATCTCTTTAGTCTCTGTACATTACAGGAGCATTGGGCTAATGCTGAATAAAGCAATCAATCTCAAACATTGAGAAACTTGTTTTTTAACTCCATAATTGTTTTCATTATTCACTTTTTTTGGTCTTTTGGTAAAAAATAATACTAAACTTAGAAGTCACATTAATGTGATAATGTTAAAAATCACATCTGTTAACTGGCTCTGTGCTTTTTTACTTAAGGCATAAAACACAAAAAACACAAAGCTCTAAACATAGAGCTGCTAAATCTGACACATTTATGTACATGTTTTAGTAAAAGAAAGAAAAGAAAAGTAAATAATAACCCTGTCAAAAGTGACACAAATCATAGAAATCTTACTGAGAACGGAGTGCCATGTCTCGTTTGAGGACTACAGGTAACTCACCTCTACTGCTCAGATGTACATGTGATTTGAAGCTCTCGTCTTATGTCTGTGCAGGTGAGGCGAGGCACTCTTATAAACCGCTTGATCATGGATCTTGTTTCACGCAGCTCACCTTTGTACTCAGCTCATCCTTCTTTCTTTTCTTTTTTTTTTCTCTTTCACTTCAACTCGAGTTCCGCCCAAGAGTTCATGATAAACATGTCAGGATTTTTCTTATGTTGCTGAATCCAAATAGTAGTCTAACTGTGTGACCCCACCTGATGTAGGGATTTCTTAGAGGAAGAGCTGGAGATACTTGTGATTTAACTAAAACAAGCGCAGTTTAAAGTCCCTGAAATCAGACCTATTCACCTGGCAGTCGTTTAACAACCTTATTCTGGCCCTTTGATCATTTTGGTAGCAAGCCAGTCGGCCAATTTATTAGTTGTGTCACAAAAAACCACATCTAGTTTAACCCAGGCTGTTTAAGCAGAGGAAACATACAAGAATTAAACCAACATCTTACTCCTAAGATTAAAAATGTGCATTGTTTTCTTTCCTGTACTTTTGTGTATATAACTTATATTTTAATTTTTAATACTAATAAAACAAAAAAGTATTGCATTGTTTTAACACATTTAAATACAAGCTTTACAGGTCAGACATAGGGATCTTAAAAGTCGGGCTCCTGGCACCTCCCTTTCTTCAAATCTGGCCCTACAAAAAAATGAGCTGAATAGGTCTGCCTTGAATTCTCAAAAAGTTGTAAATGCATGTATGCAGGGGTGGTAGACAAATGTCATGTGTCTTTCTCAGTCTCATAGCAAACAGATCTCCCCATAAAATAATCCCGCATGTTGCCTTAAGATGTTGTAATTGGAGTCTGGCCTGTTAAACACTTAAAGGTTTGAACAGCCCCTCACACTGACACTAACATGTTGAGAAATACTAAGTCTTGAATGACGGCTGTTGAAAGAAGGGTTTTATTGCCATTGTTCTTACATAACAGGTCCTCAGTTTGTGTCCACATGATTTTACTGAGAAAATCTTATTGGTTAAGAACAGCACTTCACCAAAAAGGTTGAAATAACAGGCCAAAACAAGTGACTTATTGTGCTATGAGATGCAACCGTTGAAGCTTATCCTGCAGAAATCCATGGCTTTTTTCTTAAGAGTAATGTATTAACATAATTACAGAGCAGATGTTCTGTTGATTCTGGATGTGCCTTTGGACAGAAAATGATGATGGCGAAACAACATTAATTAATACCTCTGCCAAGGCCCAACAGTCCCCTTTAATTAAATCAGGCCTAATCCAACGTCAAACCCGATAGTCTTGTATCAATCACAC
Source organism: Spondyliosoma cantharus (assembly GCA_900302685.1). Taxonomy (NCBI): domain Eukaryota; kingdom Metazoa; phylum Chordata; class Actinopteri; order Spariformes; family Sparidae; genus Spondyliosoma; species Spondyliosoma cantharus. The sequence goes on along the minus strand of OMLP01023780.1, from coordinate 3,308 downwards.
TGCTTAACTAGCTCAGCAGATTGGAGATTTGAGTCAAATTGTACCCCCTTATAGATAAATTCACCTGATTTGTGAAAAGCGCCCTATCTCACAATGTTAAAGAAAGTAAGAAAAAAATCCTGGATCCATGGTAAAAATGAATGGGGTCTATTCTGGGCTGAGACCCATCCTGTATCCAAGTTCCGGGGAAATCCTTTTGGTAGTTTTTGTGTAATCCTGCTGACAAACCAACCAACCAACAAACGGTGACGGGTGAAACCATGACCTCCTTGGTGGAGTTTACACAGAAATAGCTTCTAGCTGATGGACTTGTTTGCTTATGTAGGTCACGCAAAGGGATTGTTTTATTACTAGTTAAAGGTTCATTATAGTATGTTTAAGATTTAAAAGCTTAAAAGCAGAGTTTGTGTTGTTTGCACTCTGACTCAATCACACTTTCAGTCTTTAGACCTGTTGTGACATTTTCTCAAAGTGTCATTTGATTGCATGAAGCATGACCACCTTGAACACAGAAATTACAACCTGTCGCTGTTTTATGGGTATTATTTTACTAGTTGCACATTAAGCCTCTCTTTATTTATCTTACATAAATCAACAATGTTACATTTTATACTGATCTTTTTCACTGTCTGTGGTTGGCCTGAAATGCTAGATTTTATTTAGAGAACATTTTGTCGGTGCACAGTATAGTGTTGTTGTGCTGTTGCTCATTGACTTTTAATGTGTATGGAATTCCCCAACAGATGGCACAGTAAGTTTTATCAGGCCATAAAGGCAGTTTCCGATAATCAGTATAGCCTTCTTTGACCCTTGGAGCTGACATGAAAGAGGAAAAAACTGCTGGCACTGGTCAATGCATTTTATTATTGTCATTATAAAATGAATGAGCCAACATGTGTCAGTTAGCCTGATGGTACTTGAATCAACTCAGGTAAAGTGTGATGAATGAAACACTTGTGGGAGTGGGAGTGTTTCCTGACAAATGTGGTTTGTGATTCCATGCTGTATAAATAAAACTGACTGGACTTAACTTGACTCTTTGGTGTATAAATGATCAGTTGTGCAGAATCAGATGTGAAGAATTCTTCCTTTCGTCACATTGGGATCTGACAGTTGAGAAGCCTTGCATTGAAAACACTTTTCAGCGTTGCCATATTGCGTATCCACCCAAAGCTTTTCCTTTTAGTTCCTGCAAACAGACCACGGTGTGCTTTTCACAGAGATTTTAGCTGAGCGCACTTTGACAGATATTAATGAGCCTGGAGTGCCTGAGTGGACATCCGATAGCACTGTTCACTGTTTATACTCTTACACTTCACTCACATCCAAACACCCTGCTTAAGGCCAATGAGGCGTTTCACGGGCCTGCCCTTCCCATTCCCCCTCGCCTGCAGGATACTGGGGCTCACTTCAGTTGTTTACTATACTTCCACTCACAGAATGGATGGCTGTGCATTGTACAGAAAGAAGCTGAGAATTCATTGCTCCTTCCCATTTGCCACCCAGGCTTTCAAGCGGTTCATATAAATTTGGTATGCTGTGATTTATTCATAAATTGCCTCAGTCTTTTTTGTGCGATTCTGGTCTTGCTCCCTGCTAGCAGTGTGGCTTCTATCACAGCACAGCATGAAAGAGATCTTAACGCTCGTTGGCAAAACAGACCATAAATTCAATATAAAAAAAAAAAACGATAGAGTTGGCTGTGATTTTTTTCTGTTCCTGGTAATGATTGCATATTTGAAATATCCTGATGGATTAATGGCATTTAATATTTCAGAAGAAGAATGGTCCACTGCCAAGGGTACCTGGACTGAGGCCGTGCGATGATACAGTATGTTGTCTTCAGCATTCCTTTCAGACAATATGGTGCGTTGTGTAATACCACCATTGTTACTGTCGTTATGCATGCACATGCACAAGACCAAGAAGCCATTTATCCGTTTGTGAGAAACAAAAAGGCTGGAGAGGAGATGTAGAAAGAGCTGTCTCAAAGCCGCTGTAGGCTGAATGATGACATTTATTTAACATTTACTTGTGTTGCAACCATCCATTTGTAAACTGCATGTCCCCTGGGAGGAGAAAAATGGAAGCAAACCATCAAAAAATAATTTTCCGGTTGTCATATTTCATTTTATACTGATTATGAAGCATCAGAGGGTGGTTTCCTGGTCGGGGGGGTTGACAAGTGGAAAAGTCAAGGAGTCGTGAATTCAGTAGTTTCTCTTATGCTGGGAACATGAACAAGAAAAAAAGTCTATGTTATTGTCAAAGGTGTCTGGAGATAAGTTAACGTGAAGTGTACGTTGGCTCTTGTTTTAGGTTAGGAAACATCATTAGGTGAGGTTTTTCACTCTTGGGGGCATCAATGTAGAGAGCACTCTTCATCACAATCCAGCCATTGCTTTTCAGACACTATAAACAACATGACATAGAGATAAATGACAGACACAAGTATGTTCACAGGAGATGGCATCATTACTTCTGTGAAGGGATGTTTATCCTCATGTGGAGAGTTGAGATTGAGACATTAGACCCTGACTGATCAATCTTTAGAGTGAAGCAGTTGTTATTGAAGTAAAATCAATGACATCAGATCGAGTCTTTTACCTCAACAGATTTCAAATGTCGACACACCCGGATCATTGATTTTACCTGAGGAAACACTGGAGAGTTTTGCCCTGGTTGATGCGAGGACACTTCTCCCAAGTAAAGCCCACAACCTGCCTATTAGACCCAATTCCCACACCGATTTTTAAAACACTTTGTGGATTCTTTGAGGATCAGTTGCTCTCTTCAGACAGGTGTCTTCCCCGCTTCCTTTAAAACGGCGGTGGTGAAGCCCCTTCTGAAGAAGAGCAATCTGGATCCCAACATCTTTAATAATTATCGACCTGTATCCAACTTACTATTCTTAAGTAAAATTTTGGAAAAACTTGTTTTTAATCAAGTAAATTACTTTTTAATCAAAAATAATATTTTAGAGAAGTATCAGTCCGGTTTTAGGACGAACCACAGTACAGAGACAGCCCTTTTAAAGATTTTAAACGACATCAGGTGCAACTTGGATAACCATAAACTCACAGTGTTGGTACTACTGGATCTAACCGCCGCCTTCGATACAGTAGACTATCACATTTTATTAAATAGACTGAGAAACCTGGTCGGCCTCTCTGGTACTGTTCTTAACTGGTTCGTCTCTTACCTCTCAGATCGACACTTCTTTGTAAGTATGGATACATGTTCCTCAGGAACCCACAAAATAAAGTGTGGGGTCCCCCAAGGGTCAATTTTAGGTCCAACCCTTTTTA
>OMLP01023777.1:32259-43763 GCA_900302685.1 Spondyliosoma cantharus | reverse complement strand
TTGAACCTGTAGCTCATCAGAGATTTTAGGAATGATGATACAACTTCAAACTTGATGTCTTGTGGTACTGGTAAATAATGGTCTGACTCTTTTATTACAAAGCTTTAATGAAATCCAGATTTCCCCTTTAAGCTTCCCCAGGTTCTCTCTCTCTCTCTCTCTCACACACACATATAAACACACACACACACACACACACAACTGAACCAAGTCTCTACCCTAAAATTGAATGATGTGCTATATTAGGTCCAGTGAGTTGGCTTTCACTTCTATGATTCCACAAATAACTCACACCCACACACACACGCACACACAAACACACACACACAATGGACCTATATTTTTTTACAGAAACAATTTGATAGAAATACATTGATATACTAGAAATGTGTTTAAGATAATTAAATATAGGTAGAATACGAAGTCACAGAAAGTTGCCTTTATATATAAATATGTTATGTTATATAAATATAACAATAAAACCTAATACATACACCAAAATGTATAGCATCACTTCGCGTATGCATGTAAGCTTATGTTTTTTTCCACATGCATGGTTTCCCTTGAGTGATCATTAGTATGGTTAAACATGGCTCCATATAGAGTGCCCTGATAAAACAGGTCAATATGTCCTTGCATGGATATGATGAGTTGTGATACCTCTGTGTTTGTGTGGGAGTGTGTGTGTAGTAAGTGTGATTACATATGTGTTAGTGTGCATGACTGTCACTCTGCCTACAGATACAGGAGTAGTAGATAATGTCTTATATGTTATGTGTGTAAATATTCTAGTGGAAGCATAATTAAGCAGACAACCGAGATAAAGTTTGCAGTGTGGAAGTATATTGGGACCCCACTGGCTATAGACTATTCTCTAACCAGAGAGAACACCTCAAGGCCTTTGCACCAACTGTCACCAGGAGAGACTTAATGCGACCAGGGAGAACCAATCAATCATTCTGAGGGAACCACAGAGCAGCTAAAATATTCAGAGCCAGAGCAAACCCCTGCAGAGTTGACACCTGCGATGGTAGCTGGTGGGCCGCTTACAGCAAAGTACACCAACTGTCCCATATACAGTCTAACTTTCAACACACTGAAGAGTAATGGAGTAGAAACTGACTGGGCATGTTTTATATACATGAGCACATCATGAGCATATACCTGCAGCTTGTTGTCAGTGGTGCATCATTATGCAGACCGGCACAGCACTGTGAATGCAGCCTGATTCCTGGCTCAGGAATATGGCCATGACTAATTCATGACAGCATTCACCAGTGTTGTTGGACAATACTGCACCAGTGTTATACAATGACTGGCTGCCATCTGACTTGATGTCAGGTAAGATACAATAGCTCTTTGACGTATGATTGTCAGTGAGAGTGGGTTGAGAATGGGATGTTTCAAGATGATATTCCTGGAAATCATACTGTGCGTCAAAACAGTCATGTTCAATGGAATAATGGATGCATTTTTATTAATATATGTGTCCACTTCAACTAAACCTCTCAAATCATTTTTGACGTTTCCATGTTTCCAGATATACTTTATGTCATGTTACTGTCACTGATTCACATTTCCTAAGTACAATATTTCCATAATTATTCCATGTTTAAGGAAAATAAATATCCAAAGACTAAGATAGAATGAATGGTTAGATAACATAATGAATTGAGGTACAAACGTGTAACCCTTCTTGGTTTCCTTAATTGATTGATAGTGCTTGATAAGCAACATGATCACAGTCCTAGAAACATGCACCCAGTAGTCCTCTACTGCCCTCCTCTGGTCCTTTAATATACACAAAGTGCAACACAAATGAACTGCCTTGTATTGATGTGTAAGGGGAATCTGCAAAGACCATCAGCATCCAAATGTTTAAAACAACACAGTTTTGACACAAGGATGTGTTGTGTACAGAAATAGTTTCACAGCTTGCGCTACACCTGCACTGAATAACCCACCCCTCACTTTTAATGTCTTTAATTTTATGTTATGAATTCATATCACAGTCTCCTTGCTGTTGTTGCTGTACTAAATTATGTGCACATTTATCATCTGCACCTGGCTGCGGAAAGACTTTTTCTCTCAAGGACAATGTCTGATAATTAAGTCATCTGTATTTGTCAGAAATGTGTCAACCAGTCTGACCAAATATAACAAATATAGCTCATGTTAGATTTAGCCTTTTATTAGATTTTGCATAAAATGTAGAGTCCTTCATTTGTAAGTAGACTGAAGGACAATTAAGCATTAAGCATCAAGTGTCTGTGTTGTTGGTATAATGTAACATATAAAGTGATGCTGTGGGCATGAAACTAATGACAATTTGGTAACACTTTACAATAAGGTACACACATGTAAGTAGTTACTAAGGAGCGAGTAAGGAATGACTTAGGAATGACTTGAAGACTATACAAAGATAATGACATACTAAAGAGCAGACCGGAAGAGTCAATATTATTGAATCATTAGGTAATGATTAGTTCATAAATATCTGTGAATCAACATACTGACCACTTTCTTCATGAATTGTTCCTGATTAACTGTGAACCAGTTATTTACAGGCACAAACTAATGTCGACTCATACATTGTGAATTACTTAATCATAACTTACTCTTCTTGTGCACCTTCAAGTAAAGTGAAGCTTGATACTGAGTAGTTATGAGATTGACTCTTAATTACTAATTACTTAATCATTAGTTCCTCTTTTGGCACAGATATTTATGAACTAATCATTACCTAATCATTCATTAATATAGTATGTCCCAGTCTGTTCTGTAATAACTCATTATTATTGGCTTTAGTCCTCCAATCACCGTTAATATGTAATTACTTATTAACTATTCATTAATTATCAATTAATTCCCTGATTCAATCCTTACTTGCTCCTAAGTAACTTCCCACATTTTTGTGCAACTTATTGTGAAGTTTAACCAAATTATCATTAGTGTCATGCCTGGAACAACACTCTTTACTTTACAGTAACATAAACAACACAGACAAGTTGTAAATGCACATTTGTCTGTACTTTGTAAATGTTATAGATGACTTGAAATAGCCCTTGGAAAGTTGCCTGCTCTGAAGAACTAAAAGTTGATTAAACGACAATTACACGCTTACATAATGCTGGACAGTGACACAAATTGAGATTACTGGAACAATTTGGATATATTTCACACATAATATAAGTGTTGGTTACTATCCTCTCAAAAAAGCCTTACAGATCTTGCTGCCATCTCCCTCCTATAGCCATAATTTTTTCATTGATCTCATCTTCCATCTGCTGTCATCTATTCCGAGATTTTCCCATCTTGTCTTTTCCCATCATCGCAACCTCTCTTGGCTGCCGTCTCATCCTCTCAGCTGTCATTTTTCTCTATTTAAACATTCAACAGTCTTCCCTCTCCTCATTACCTTTCACTTCCCTACTCATTTGCCACAATTCTACCATCCTAACCCTTTTTATTTCCTGTTGGATGTCTCTCTCTCTCTCTCTCTCTCTCTCTCTCTCTCTCTCTGCTCAGCTTTGAATTTCAAATTGTACTGCATTTTTTCCCATCTCCTCCTCATATGTATCCTACTTCATTACGAAAAGCTGCAATAATTATGCAAAAGTGGCATCCACAAATAAAGCTGATTTTTCACCTGGTGATGGAAGCTCCCCCACCGAAGCCCATCATGATGCCAATAATAGTAATCATGATGATAATGATGATTATGATGATAATGATAGTCTGTCCCTCCACCTAGTGGTGAGTTAAATAAAAATACATTTTGAGGTCACAGGAAACAGGATGAGAGAGAGAGGGGGAGTGACAGGCAGCAAAGGGCCCCAGGCCGGGGCAAAAGCCTCTGTACGCCTGCTCTACCAACTGAGCTAAACGGCGCCCCTTTGAGGTCACATTTAAACTTTAATCAAGGGAACATGGTATCATTGCCTCCTTCCATATAAAAAGTGATATAACAATGTCTAGACCAGGGGTCACCAACCTTTTTGAAACTGAGAGCTATTTCACGGGTACTGAGTCATACGAAGGGCTACCAGTTTGATACACTCTTCTGAAATAACAAATTTGCTCAGTTTGCCTTTAGTTATATATGATTATTAATGATTAATGATACTCATCTATGTGAAGACACTGATCATGTTAGTGATTTCTCACAATAATTATCAACAATGACTTAACAAGGTGGGAAACAAATAATATCAATATTCAATTTTCATTTTTAGAACAGGCCTGAGGGCTACTCATGTGCTCCTTGGGGGCTACCTGGTGCCCACGGGCACCGTGTTGGTGACCCCTGGTCTAGACTGTCTGAAACATTCTATATCCAAATTCTATTTTTTGGCATGTTTTGCTGCATTTTGGTTTTATTTATTTTGAGTCTGAGCTTGACATGCAATCCTCCTTTAACTCATTCTGTGACACAGTGGTTTTATTAATAGGAAAAAAGAAGGATTACACACAAACAGTGCTGGGTCAGCTACTGGATACATATTACTGGCTATTCTAATAATTAGGAAAGTGATCTATAGATTTAAAAGATGTAATCTAATCTGAATACGTTTGGATTACTTCAAAATCAAACATCGATAATATTCCAATGTATACTACAAATGGTTTTCAAAACATTTTCATTTCAAATAAGCAATAATATTCCAGTGATAGCTGCTGCTATCTTTAAAAGATCCTCTCATTTTGTCTTGCATTTCCTCCCATCATCTCGACCTCTTTCAGCTGCTGTCTCATCCTCACAACTGTCAATTTTACTGTCTTCCCTCTCCTCTTTGCCTTTCACTTCCCTACTCATTTGCCATAATTCTGCATGATTTCTTCTCTTTAAAGAGCAAATAAAATGCATTTTACATATTCAGTATTTACAGATGGTCAATCAGATGACCTTTACAAAACAGGACTGGCATAGACTACAGGTTTGCTGTGTGTACTCCACAGTATAATAATAGTGCAAACCTATGTTGTTGCTTTTTTTTAATCAAAGGCCACATGAAAGAATTTGCTCTTGTAATGCAAGAGAAACACCCACTCAAAGGCTCACATTTTTGATGTTAATAAAAAGAAATAACTACATTGTCATTAACAAAACTGGCAACTTGTGAGGAGTAACTCACTTTTATATAGGCTACAGTAGAAGATATTCAGCATATCTATAGTCATAGTTTTTAGAATTTTAGATTTTACATATTTAAAGATTTCTACAACATCTTTATCAAGTAATCCCTAACAATTGACAATTATTATCCAACCCTGTGTGCAAATTTGTCAAACCTTTCAAACGTGAACTTCTGTAGCCTACATTACTTTGAACTAATCTGAATGGTAATTTAAAGGAGCAGTTTGTACTTTTGGGTTAGACATTTTAGAGAAAGAAGAGAAGAAGAGAAAGATCTTATTGACTGATTCTTTACTCCTAAACATACTAAATAAACTAACTAACTGTTTTTTTGTTTTTTTAATTTATGACTGAATAAACCAAATAAACAAACTGACCTTAAAGGACAACACAATTGTATATGGTTCTACTCTGTTTAGCTATATGTGGCGGACCCTGCCACCTGTCTAGCTTTAATCAGTGTTCTGGGAACCTTATTTTCCTCTTGGACCAGATGGTTTATTTAATTATGGCAAAAATACATATTTTTTTAAGTTTGAATTTCTGCTCAAAGCTACACAGTGCTCTTTTATTATAAACAAGGGGAGCTCCATGCCTCTTTCTAATGAATATTAATGATTACTGCGTCTTTTGTCCCACTTTTATCTGTTTTTCTCTACAATTCATTGTGTGTTTGTATATCCAAACACACATAGGCGTGTAACATGTCATGATCTTCCACACTGTTGATGTTCGGGCCTCAACTCTAATCTGAACAAGTTGGTCTACATGAAGCCAAAACAAACGTCACGTCACACGCTGCTGTCATTTTACGACCCTCCGGTGCTCTGACGTCAGACCAACAGCTGTAGTTGCTCTGCGCATGCTCTGTGTGGCAGAGGCTGGACGCCGTCTGCTTTGTTGGGACCATCGATGCTGTGACTTTTCGGCTCTCTTATTGCACGGAAACACGGCGGACATATAGAGTCGTAGCTGGTTATCAGACGTCGTTAACTTCCTCTGAATTCACGGCCGTGTGCGTGTTTCGCTGCGTGGACGACAAAGTGAGGAGCTCCTGTATACAAACAACACGCAGCGAGCTGCTGTTTAAGGTGGCACGTCAGAGATAGCCGCAGCGACAGCGAACAGGACTCGTCCGTTTTTCTCCTAACGTCCGTTAAGTTCGCTAACTTTCGATGGAAGACAGCACACGGCTTTGTTAGGAGTCCAACTCCAAAACGTGTCCGTCCGAACATGAGATTAGAGGACAGTTTGTTGTCAGGAAGGCAGCTCATGGCAAGTGAACGAGGGGGTGAACATCCCTGCTGCTACTGCTGTTGTTGCTGTCCCTACTTGACAGAGGAGAAAGGAGCTAACCAGCAGGGTGTCCTGAGGCCTCCTGGTCACTGCAGTCAAAATCACTAAAATCACACTTTGGCACGAGGATGGAGACGGTGGGGAAGTTTGAGTTCAGTCGGAAGGACTTGATAGGACATGGCGCATTTGCTGTCGTCTTTAAAGGCAGAAACCGAGAGGTGGGTGTTATCCTCGTCCAATATTTACATTACGTGTTAAAAACCCCAAACTCATATTATGTCAAATATAGACGAAATTAAACGTCCTGTCCTGCTTTAAGTGTGTTATTCGGCGTGAATTTCATTTTATTGGCCGCCTGGTGTGTTTGTTTTCATTGTACGGCCTTAAGAGGCCTGGTGAGCATACAGGATGTTCCCTAAAATAACACACAGTTAATAGATAAAATGCTAAAATGCTAAAATGCTAAAAAAAAAAAAAAATACTTTGTAAGTACACACGACACCTTTTTGAATCCATGCATAGCAACTTTGAGTGGGTCTTTATATGACGGCTGGGTTATAATGCAGATGATGCAGATAATGTAGAGCAGCCTTCATAATTGTTTCCATTGGATAGCTGCAAACTGAGGCCATTGATGAACGTGTTGGAACATGTCCTGTACCTGGAGTGAAAGTATAAATTGTAACAACTTCACAGTAATTTGTTTAGACACTGGTGATACAATAGATTACATCTGATTAGACAAAAACAACACGTCTGGGGACATGTAGGCCTTTGTTGATTGGCACGCATACATTTTCTTCCACAGAAATATAATTTAATAACACACAATGCATCACATTCAAGTAGGCTGTGAAGAGGGAAAAACGCACTGATAAGGACACTGCATTGGGTTTTCATGGGCTGTTCAATAAAACTAACCAGACCTCCTGGCTGATAAGGCTCAGCAGATGATAAGTGATCAGCATCAGATTCCATTTAGAAACCCTTCAAATTAATGGACAAGAAGGAGGCAAACATAAAGACCATGTGTCACCAAGAGGCAACTATCCTATGCAGGTATAACATTAAAACAAATATCAACAGAATGTGAATAAAAAGCAGTTTTGACATTGTGTTATATGTATTGTGTTGAAGACATATCTACTGAGGTAAGCATGCTAACCGGCTAACCCCATCCAAGCTCCTGTAAACACTAACATTACACTTGTCCCCGAGCTCCCAGTCTGAACTGCTATCTGCTCGGCTAACTGGGCTAACTAGCTTTTGGTAGCTTCAGCAGTTATTCTGATTATATGCTAACTGCCCATTCTTACATATTGGCATCTCTATAAAATTAACCAGACCTCCTGGATGACTAGTCTCAGCCGATGATAAGTAATCAGTACCAAAGTCCATTTAGAAATCTTTTGAACCAACAGTATGAAGGAGGAATGCACAGTCAACAATAGTCAACAATTATATGGGTACATGTGACACCTTATATATAAATTATAATTAATAGACTGCACAGAGACATGTTCAAAATGCACCCAATTTGACATCTACATACACCATACAAAGGTGCAGTGTAACGCATTGCATTTGTTTTTGCCTTCAAAAAATGAATTTGCATGTAATGTTTTCTTGTAGAAACATGACTGGGAGGTGGCAGTGAAGTGCATAAACAAGAAGAACCTGGCCAAGTCCCAGACACTGTTGGGGAAAGAGATCAAAATACTCAAGGTAAGCCACAGAAAGTTCTTGTTTCCAGTTATTAGGTTACTATGTGTTCTAGAAACATTATTTTTAAGGAATACCAAGTAACCGAGCAAGAATGAACAAACAAAGCAACACTTTCTTTCCACATCCGCATTACCCTGCTGTTTCTTCTATCACTTGATATTTCAAAGTGTTGTAATTTATTTATTGGATCACGTGGTGTGATAATACAACACGTTGTTGTGTTTTAGTATTTCAGTATCTAGAGCTGGAGAGGAGCCAAATTTTCGGGTGAATTCCAATCTTTCAACATGAGAATGTTATAGTGAAAGTAATTTTCCTCCTGCAGACTACAGGGGGCCCTCAGTGGACTGTACATTCATGTTGGACATCCTGTTAAAAATTAAAGATATACTATTAAAAACAATGTCTTTCTCTGTGTTTTCTATAGGAACTGAAACATGAGAACATTGTTGCTTTACTGGACTTTCAGGTATGTAATACTAAACTCACATCAGACATGTAAATCATGTCAGGAGCAGTCTGACGGCACTGTGTCGAGGCTTCTGTTTACATACATGATTATCACACCTCTGCTCGTCCCAGTTTTCTCATCAGTCAGCGCTCATAAAGTGGAGCAGATGGGCTGCTGTCTCTTCCACATGACCCACTTCCGGCTAATGCAGCTTGAACAGTTTTGTTTTCTCTACTTGTTTAATGAGGCTTCGCATCGGCCTGTTGCAAAAACCGTTTAATCTTGTTCAGACTCGTTCTCCTCTGCTCGCCTTGTAAAGTTTCAGAAAATACTTCTGTCAAGCTTGGTCGTCATCTCCAGTGTTTATATTGTGTCTGCTGTCACATGGGCTGTTCCTGTTGGCCTCCTTGATTTAGGCTTTGTGGGAAGCGTATCATCTTCATTTTTTACTCGCCTCAAGTATGTCTGAATGCAAGCCCGGTGCCAAGGTCGTGGACTAGGTGAAAAGTTCCCATACAATCAGAGATATACAGTAAAAACAACAGCTTTAACCTCTTAGCACTAGACAACACAATTCAAAACTGCAGTCGCAGCAGTGTAATCACCTGTAGGGCTAGTGACAAGTCTGTGTGAACACCTGCCAGGTACTTCAAACTGCACAACCTCTTGCCCCCGCACAAATACATACATTAACTCACCAGGTGTTCCTTTTGTCTTTGTTTGGGCCATGACTAACACACCATCTGCCATCTGGTTGGAATAAACATCTAATGCAAAGATGAGAGGAATAGCAACATCTGACACAACAAAACAATTGTACAATAGGAGGGGTTTAATATTGAGTAAGAGCTGCTCAGCTGTTGGAGAGACTTGCATTGCTTGTGAGGAATGTTGACATACATCCTGTCGCATCACTGCATCTGCTGTTAGAGTGATAAAAAACTGTTTCTGGTCTCACCTGTGCTCCCAGTTTTGATGCACTGCTGAGCTATTTAGCCCTTTTCTATCCCATATGAAAGCTCCTATTTGAGAACTGCACATCATTCTCCAAATTGAATGATGGCAATGTACTTTTCCAGAAACCTTGATTATTTTGAAACTTTATGTTCAACTTTGAAATTTATATGGTTTTAGGCACAAAAACATTGTTTTTAATGCTTCGATTTAACTGGTACTGTCAATCTGACTGTTGTCAGCAAAATCCAGTTTTGTAACTAGCAACACTGCTGGGAAACGTCCTGGCGCCTCGTCAAAAGTATCCAGTCCATATTGAAATGTCAAACAGTCGGTTCTGGCCTGGCTTGGACATTTCTAATAAGGCCTATTCCAAATGTAGCATTTCCGGATTAAGAAGTGGAATATGCCAGTATTATTCTCTACATGGCTGTAGCACATCTGGAATATGCAGGGTTTTTATGGCAATTGGCAACAGCACTTTAAACTACCTGGTATGTGTTTGCAGTGTAAATAAACCAACCAGCAGTTTGCAAAGCTGTAGAGACTTTTGCAAAACTTGCAGAAGAGTGGTAACGAAGGCACACCACTGGAGCAACATGACTGCTCTTAGAGTAAAGGAAGTAAATGCCTCCATAGTGCTGAAATACAGTTAGGTCTCTCCATTATTTTTTTTGTCAGAGGGCTTAGTCACCATGCAAAGAAGGTTACAAATAAAGTTGTGACCAGTGATGCATAAATGCTGAGCTCCGAACATCCCAGCACACTGTAAAATAGCAAATAAGGATTTAACTGCTTTGCCCGAGAGGCCAATATCAAAAAGCATAAAGAAAGGTATTTGCAGCCTGCTTTAATGCACTTACTCATGCAGAGCAACCTATTCCTCTCTATTATCTTTATACTAGCTCACAGTGGCACCTCTCTCTGGGCATCCAAGATAGTCTGAGCTGGGCTCTAAGATTACAGGTTTGTTGTTGCACAGCAGCAGACAGTGTAGATGTTCTGAGCAGGGGATCCCACTATGCAGCTCTCTAATTAGGTCAAGAGGAAACTGAATCCAAACCAAACACTGGACACCAGAGAGATGCATTTGCCTTGATTTTCACATTTTATCGGATTTTCTCATCCAAAGTAGTTTGAATGTCGAATAATCGGATTATTCTAGATTGTCTTGGAGTTACAGGCGTCCGGTGAAAAGTGAAAGTCAAAGCACCAACAGGTTTGAGTCATGCAACAAGTTCCTATTTCTTAACAGGATTTGAGCAAGAACAGAGAGCAGATGGCTCGCCCAGAGATGATAATCGATTGTCTAAACACGAATTACAGAAATTCTCAAATTATAATAAACACTCAACGCAACACCAAACTTTCTGTCCGACTGAAGTGCGGCGCTGTAATACTGTGAGATAAACGTAGCAGACATGCAGCCTGTTGAAACCAGATGGTTCGCTGGCTGGTCACTCGCTGCTGCTGTCCATCTTCCATAAAGCCAAACACAACCAATTTCAAAAAGCCTGACTCAGCTGAACTGTAGAAAGCAGTCTGGCCTGTGACTGGTGGATTCAACAAGATACCGAGACGAGGTCAGAGTGGATGACTGCACTCATCTGTTGCTATGAGATAAGAGAGCTTTTTCATGCAGGCCGCACTATGTTTTCCTCTTCAAAACAGATTGTCAGAGAGAGCACGCCAGAGGAAAGAAAGTAGATAACAGATGTTAGGAGATCTCTAAACTCATCTGAATTCTAATAAATCAATAGTCATTTATTGTTTTTTGGTGATGTTGAGCTTATGAGTTAAAGGGCTTAGATGGTTTATTCCATCGGAGTTGTTCATTTACTGAAGAACCGGCCACATTTCATTTAAAAGCCTGTCAGTGCAGGAGTCTGGGATCCAGTTTTACAATGTTGTAATTTTTGTGTAGACTACTATCAGGGTTTT
>OMLP01023777.1:14633-30058 GCA_900302685.1 Spondyliosoma cantharus | reverse complement strand
CCAAGGCGTTCCCAGGCCAGCCGGGTGACATAGTCACTCCAGCGTGTCCTGGGTCTTCCTTGGGGTCGCTTCCTCCCGGTGGGGCATGCCTGAAACACCTCCCGAGGGAGGCGTCCAGGGGGCATCCGATAAAGATGCCCTAAGTAAAATAAGTTTTCAGTAAACTCACAATGTCCAACAATCTTCAATGTCTTGACTGAAAACTCTACAAGGAGCAAATAAAGACATTTAAAACACAAAACCAGCCCTCAAAAGCAACATTCAGACACAAGGCAATTCAAAGTGCTTTACTTGGCATAGCGACAAATGAATAGAAATACAAAATAAACTGCATTTAAAAGACAATAAAAACCGAAGCAAGCAAATTGTTATAGATTAAAGGGTAACTCCACCACTTTTAACACATTAAAGTGTGTCTACAGGTCTTGGGCAGTACTATATGTCAAATAAATAGAATGAAACCTTTTGTGGCTCCAGAGGAAGCTGCATATAATCTGATAAATTGCCTCCAGTGATGTTACACTGGCTAAGGGGCATTGTGGGTAATGTAGGCACCAGGTTTTAAAAAACAGTCAACTGGATATCGATTGCAGAACCAGAGATACCACCTTTTTTTATTCCACTCATTCTGCTTACTTTTTAAAACCTACATATGCAGTAGTGCTCCAGAAGACCTGTAAACACACTTGCATGTGAAAGCCCTTAATGTGTTGCCCTTTAAGCAGAAGTGGTGTCTAATTCATTGGTAAGGCATAGTAAACGATAATCTTTGAAGGCCTAGTTCAAATGAGCTGGCAGTTTTCTCAGACCTCAGGTATTCAGGAACCATAAAAACAAAAACAAGTTAGTTAGTTAGTTCAGTTCTGCTAGAAGAAGATTGAGAGAGTGCAAACAAAAGGGAACAACTCATCCTAAGGCGTCCAGTCAGGTCACAACTTTGTTTTTGTAAGCTTCCTGTTTGACTGCAGGAAGTAGGCTTTTATCTGCGGCCCTGAAGACAGAGACAGATTTGGTGCTTTATGTACTGTGGCTTAAAATAGATGTGTACAGTGCAATAAAACCACAGAAACTTCCCTGCTGTTATCTTCTTTCTGAACCCATCATTTGTGAGGCATACATCATATACATACAGTACACCAGAGAATCATGATTGTAAAATACAGTCAAAAGTTCTGTCCTGCAATGCCACATCTCATAAATTACAGGGCTTTCAATTCCCAGGGAATTATTGTGTCAGTATGGGCAGGGTGGGAAATAAGATGTCAGCCCCCCACTAGCTGTTTGCCAACAATTTAGAGCTGTAGCTAAATAGAGGACCTAAACTAAAAATGATCTCTGCCTGCATGGTTAAAAAAGTTCCACATGTATTTTTGGATCCACTGCCCACTGTGGTTAATAAATAAAACTTTTTTTCCTGGCCCAAGTGGAGTCTGAGCCTTGCTTTGAAAAAAATTGCTTGGAAGGAAGGTGGAGTTAGAGAGAAATCCAAGACAAGGGAGGGACTGTCACATAGAACCATACTGCACCACCTAGAGAGGAGGGAGGCGATTGGAGGGAGGGAAGGGGCATGGAGCAGGAGGTGTCAATGGGGTGATGTGAGACAACGGAGAGAAAAAATAAAGAGCATGCAGATATTTTTAGAGGTAAATTCAGATGTTTGGTGTAATATGGTCTGACTCCATACAGAAGAATACATGAAACAGGGCCACTCAGTCCCTATAAGTCTGCTATCCGTCCACCTTCAATCCTGCATCAGTTGTTAATTTCACATTTACTGCAAACCTCAGCACTGCCTGTGCACAAAGTTTACTAACCATTTATTTACGCCCCCCTTCCCCCTCTGCAGCCAAAGGAACACTAAGCGAGGACACCATTCGGGTTTTCCTGCAGCAGATTGCAGGGGCCATGAGGGTCCTAAAGGCCAAAGGCATAATCCACAGGGACCTCAAGCCACAGAATATCCTGCTCTCCTACCCGCCAGGACGCAAGTCGCACTCCAACAACACCTGCATCAAGATTGGTAGGTGTTGATGGTGTGAGAGTCAGCAAGCATGTTCGCATTTCATCATCAGTTTTCTGTTGTTGCCTTTCAACTACCGGTAAATGGGAATGTGCTACAGAGTGACAGTGAAAATATTTGGCACTTTGGTAAAACTTTATAATAATGATTAAGAATAAATGGTTGATTTATAGTTAGAGCAACTTTAGTATAGTTACTGTTAACAAACAATTAAATGCTTTATAAAACATTTATTAAGGGTCCAATATGTAAGAATTGACCACCTAGATGCCGTTAGCCAGTTAACTTAGTTAGCCATGCAGCTAACCAGCTGGACTGGGAGGTCAGAGAACCAGAGGGGTATTGGTTTTTACAGGAGCTTTGGACCAGGGCGGGTCAGGACTAGCTAGTTTGCATGCATGTTTCAGTGGACTTCAGTAGTACATCTTCATATTCTGTTGAAATCTTTTGAATGTTTACAGCTAAAATTCTTACATATTGCACCTTAAAGCAATTGCAAAGATGTATGGACATCAGTTGCAACATTACATTAAACAATAGCTTAATACATTGTTTAATTGTGACATAACTATAAACTAAAATTCAATTATCTGTAATTTAACCAATTATTAATGATGGTTATAAAGCGTTTTCCAGAACTTTGGTTAGACCTTTGAACTGAAGTTAAAGCTGTTTTGGAGCTAAATGTGCAGTAATAACAAAGCAAAAACACCTCAACTTTACACACACAAGACCACAGCCTTCAAGTGTATGTCAAGATTTAAATGTAAAGCACAAGAAACCCTCGACATGAGCAAAAAACTAATTGAATATCATTAGACAGCACATGAAAATCCCTACACCGTAATCAAGCTCTTTACACACACTTTTACTGCTGAAGGAGCGGATAATGATTTCCCCGAGGTCATTTATTACTGTTGGATTTTTGGTTTAAACTCGTTAGAGGAAATTAAAATTAGATTAAATATAGAATTTGACATTTCCTACAGCAGTGTTGGTAGTCCTCCTGTAATAAAACACTGTTGGAAAACAAATGCCAAGAAAGACAAATCCTCCTCAGATTAATAATACATGATGTGTGTGCCTCGTCAATTAAGATTTTCACTGATTTTACCCAAAAGACGTTGGTGTAGCAACAATTAATCACCTTAATGAGTGTCATGACCAACCACAGAGACACACACTCCCTGTGTGTTGTTCAGCTGTTTAGAAACTCTGCTAATCCTTAAACCCATTAATTCTTGTTCGCCTGGCGACAGTTGATTGCCAAGTGGGAGTGAAGTCTGAGAGCTCGTGTCAGTCCCACAGTAACTGCTGAATGTTATTAGCCTCGTGGTGCTGGGAGCTCAGTCACACTGACAAATAAACACACACTCGTCGGACCTACATAGACACAGATACCGACACACAAGCACATTCAAAGTGGCACAGGGAGAACTTAGAAATTATTGTATTGGCTTGTGTGCTGGTGCTGAAGGGATATTAGGTAATATTTATTTAGTTGATGTTTTAAAATTCAACAAAATGAGTGAGATAATGAGTAAAATCAGTATATTATGAGTGATCAATATTTTTATAATAATATAATAATTTAACTTGTTTGCTTTGGATACCTGAGCTACACAGCGGTTGTTCAAATCGTTTTTATTACCTCTGTTCTCTACTGGAGAAAGCGGTAGCTTATGTCCATTGAGTGGATGAACGGTATAATAATGCTGCATCATTCTAGCTGTAATCACAGTCAAGACAGTAAATGTATACTATATGATAAATAACATAAATATATGTATTATTTTGAGCGTGCTCCGAGCACCACATGTAACCCCGTCCCCTTTTAATTGCTCTTCTTCTTTATGCCCCCTACCCTCCTTTGCTCTCTCACTTCCTCTCTCCACAGCGGACTTTGGCTTTGCCAGGTACCTTCAGAATAACATGATGGCGGCAACACTCTGCGGGTCCCCTATGTATATGGTAAGTGCTTTTTTTGAAAAAGGTTTTTATAGATGAGTACATACAGATGAGTGACAAATGGAAGGAAAAGCTCAGCTTTCATACAGGACACAAGGGGTCACTGAATGGTTTGATGATAATGAAGATAATGTGAATCGATTGATCACAGATGGGAGAATCAGAAGGTTTATGTTGGTTTTTCCTTTGTCACCCATCTGTAATTGCCAGCATACTCAAGAATGTTTTAACTAGTTGTTAAACTCAAATTAAATTCTGATTTGATTGACTGTTTTCACGCAGAGAGGAGGTTAACAGAGTCCGTTATTAGCAGAGAAAGTGGCGTTAGCTAGTTCTATCAATTTTATAGTGTTAGCTGAATACTCTCTAAAACAAATCAGCATGAGCAAAAATAACTTAATCATCACATTAATCATCCACCAGAGAGCTTAAGTGAAGTGTTATGACCTGTTTGTTTCTTTACTAGGCTCCGGAGGTCATTATGTCCCAAAACTATGATGCCAAGGCTGACTTGTGGAGTATAGGAACCATCGTGTTTCAGTGCCTGACTGGGAAGGCTCCTTTTCAGGTAAACGCAAGACATTCACTGACAGAATGCATGTTTTTTCTTGTAATATGACCTGGTTCACACTCACAGTTACCTTCACTATCATTTATGGATGGACCAACAACTACTAGAGCTACGTTCTCTATGCCACAATGCAGCACTGCAGTACTCCCTTTGCCCTACGATCCTCATTCCTCTCTTGACTTAATAATATGATGAAAGGCAGCTTCTTGTGCTTGGAAAGGTTGTGTGACATTATTCTGGAGCTTATTTAGATTTTGATGTTAGCTGTTTTGCCATTTAAGAATATGTGAGCAATCAACATGTCATTTTGCTCAAGACACTAAAATTGAAGCAAATATTTTACTTTGTTAAAGTGATGCCACACATGCTGTAATTTTAAAAAGCACCAAAATTAGGTGCATTATCATAAAACTTGTTCCTTTCACATTCTTATTCAGTAACTGCAGCTCAGTCTGCTTGTTGAAAGTATTCACACAGGCCGCGTCGTCTCACCAGATCACATGAAAGATGAGTAGTTTGACATGGCTGACTTGAGCGATGCTGTGAAAGATGAAACGCATAACTTCTTCCAAGCTACTTTATCTTAACTGGTCTGGCAGCGTTTCTGAAACTAAGTCGCAGCCCTGTTTGCTTCACTGACAGGCATATAAAAACATGTCATTATGTGTTGTTACACATGTCATTAAACAGAGCATGTTTGGGGTCAGTCTTGTGCTATGACGGCTTACTGTGCGCTGTCTCTGCGTGTATATTTACAGACTTTCAACCATCATAACTAGGGTTGTGCGATGTATGCCGAATTGGCATATGACGATGTCTAAAGTGAAACATCGTGATGGACGATTTGTTGCTGTAAGGCAGCAGTTGCATATTAGCCCGCCGCTGTTTCCCACTGGAAACTATCTCCCATTACCACACGCATACATCCCTGTGCCAGGTTTAAAGCGCCCTTGTCTCGGCCCCACATGGCTGTAACTTTGCTCAGCCTCAAATGGATAAAACAACGTTGGCCAACTAGCCAAGGAAGCCTAGCTAAGAAAATTGTGTATAGAAACGGCATGACTGAGACAAACAGCAGCTCGCAGAAAAAGAAACATTGCTGCCACAAATTTTAACTAGGTGTCTTGTGATCGCCTTACTGAGCTGGTTTAATAAGAAAATAATGAACGTATCACAGACAATAACTCTTGCCCTGTGGCAACTCTGAGGGGACACGCCACTTAATTGTGCTCTCTGGTGGGGAGCCTTTTGAATCAAGATGTTAGGATGGTCATGAATTAGTAATCAAAGACTGTCAGGGTTGAGCCAATGAACGATACCATTGTCCATCAGCCCAAAACTAATCATAACTATTTTAAACTTTATCTTGTTGTCTTTAGGCCAGCAGTCCTCAGGATCTCCGGCTGTTCTACGAAAAGAACAAGACTCTCAGCCCCAAGTAAGGAGTTACGCTGAGGTGACATGTGATGTGATTCATGTGATTACAGATCTTATAACGAAAAAAAAACATAGTCATAGTCAAAACAAGGTCAGATCATATTTCTGCATTTTGTAATAGATTTGGATGATAAGAAATGAGAAAGTGAACCCAGTTTCAGAATAGGATAACCAGTGAAAAGTAAAGGTCTGACCCAAAGAAATCTTTGAAAATATCTTAGTGTTGCCATGGTGCTGTTAAAATCATTAACCAAAAGAAGTCAGCTAGAGAGATGCTTCCCATACCAGCTGGGCAGTTATAACAGTTGAACAGCAGTTATTCACAAGATTGTTTGAAATGACAAAGTCCCTCAACAAATCCCCGACAGCCTGTTCTTTTGCAGCACAACGTCTCTACATTTTTTACATTTAAATTTCTCACAGCTGACTAATGAAAGCCATTTTTAGAAGCTAGCCTCTCAGGAGTGTTTAAAAACACACCAACTACATATCATTTTGAGAAGATTGTCATTCATTTAACTTTCTGTTGGGAAGCACATATATCATTTCTTGGTTCCAGTAAACCAAGTGTATCTAAAGGTCTTGCTGCATCTGTAGTAACAGTTCTCTGTTGTATTATTTTAACCTTTAATGAAGGTATTTCAATGCTCACCAGCGCTCACTGATTGTGGTATTACTTGTTTGCAGTATCCCCAGAGAGACTTCAAGCCATTTAAGACACCTGCTACTGGGTCTGCTGCAGCGCAACCACAAGGACCGCATGGACTTTGGTTAGTTAACATCAAGCACAGTAACATTATACAGTTCATTATATGGTGTTAATGAACACCTACACCTATACTCACACCCCTACATTATACTGTTGTTTGTCTTTTGCTAAGAAGTGTTATGTAAAGGAAGAAGACCAACAGAGAAAAGATTATGTCGGTCTGTGTCTATGCACAGGTGATGCATAGATTGTTGTTATAAGAAATGTTCTGTTTCACTCCGTCTTCCTAATTACATGTTGTCTTTTGTTGGTAGATGAGTTCTTTTGTCATCCATTCCTGGAGGCTAGCTCATCCATGAAAAAGAGTAAGTAAGAATAAATCATATGCTTCTTAGTAGAGTTTGGATGGATAATTGCCTGTATTGCATCAATGTTATCTTCAAAAAAGGGCTGGGCTTTGTATTGTTATTGTATCATTATAGTGATATGTGACTATGTATCCTCGATTCTGGATATTGTGATATGGCATAAGTGTTTTCTTTTCCTGGTTTAAGGCTGCATTACAGTAAAGTGATGTCATTTTCTGAATTCACAGGACTATTCTTGTTCTGTTATTTTCCTTTACAGACTTCATCCTCACATCCACATCATGATGAAAATTAATCAAAAATCCCACTGTGTTCATATTTTGTGAAAGTTGCAATAGTTACGTATAATATTGACACAATATTGATATTGAGGTACTTGGTAAAAATATTGTGATATTTTATTTTGTCACCCAGTCTGAGCATTTATGAAGTGTTGTTGAGGAGATTTCAAAATATCAAGATATGTGTGTGTATCATGATATAGCCTCAAAATATTGCAATATTGTTTTGATATATTGATCGGCTCTACCTCCAAATAATGCTGCACAGAAATAATGTCAAGAATGAATTTTCCACCCAAATGATACTTTCATTCCATCTAAAAATATAGCCAGCCCCATAGTAAGTAGTAGGAATAGTATCTCAGCAAAGCACTGTAGAGATGACTCTGAGTTTTCTTGTAAACAAACAAAGTTTCTGTTTACATTCAGTGTTTCTCACCAAACCACATGCTTGCGTTATCTAACAAATGTGTTGCATTTTGTTACAGCAACTCCTACTGTGTCTATGACCTGCTTCCCAAGCTCTGCATCAGCCAGCTCGTGTAGCAGCTCCTCCACCTCTCACCTCGCCTCACCACCGGTTCGTTCATTATTCCTGTTACTTCTTTTGTTTCTCTGTCTGCACCTGATTAACGAGGCTGGGCTTTTGTCTGTTTGCTCTTTTTTTTTATTATTTTGTCCATGCTTTCTTTCTTTTTTTTTTATACTATGTATTCTCTCTCTGTTTCTGCAGCAATCTCTTGCTGAGGTTCAGCATTTGCGTGCCAAAGCTCTGGCCTCCCCTACCCAGGAGGCCACTGGTTTCCTCCTCAAGGACTCGTCTGGAGGGGGTGGCAGCAGCAAGAACTCGTCCTCCTGCGACACAGATGACTTTGTCATGGTGCCTCCTCACTTTACCAGTAAGAAAGAAAAGGGTCTTACGTAAATGACAATTGCAGCTGTTTGTAATTACAGCCTTTGTTCCAGCTTAATGGAACTACTGCTGAAATATTTGATGTCATCTTTTAATTTTTCTAAAGACTATAGACTACCTTTCATGGAGCATTTTATGAGCTGGAGCTATTCTCCATCAGGACATTTCTTATGTGTCGTTCCTTTCAATCAATGTTTATTATTCATGTAATAGAATGTAAAATACTCAGGAAAATGCCAATTTCACTCCCCACTGATTTCATTTGGTTTTCCTGCTTTTTCAGCAGGTGAGCTCACATGTGAGAGTAAAGTGCTGCCGGACAGCCTGATGAACAGCGGGTAAGAAGCAAAGATTGGTACTATCATGGATCAGATATCCGTAATTGACTTTACTATAAAAGTGAGAGCATATGCTCTCTTCTTTCCCAAATAACAAAGTCTTGACGATGTCTCTTCCCTCTTTAATCAGCTCTCTTCTGGCTTCTGCTGGTCTGTGTAGTCAAGCCAAAACACCGCCACACTCACCTTCCTACAGTGGGTCTCCAAGTCCCATCAGGTAACAGCAGAAAGATAAATGCTTGGTTGTGGTGATGCATATGATACTGTGAAGCTGAGAGGGCACAACATTGTGAGCCATCTAGCAGCACTGCAGAGGCAATTCGTAGTGAGTCAGTGTCTGCTGCTGCCTGCTGATAGTGACAGCAGCTTGGGTAGTAAGATTGATGACTTTAGGCAGTCGCTGTCAGTTGCAGAAAAAGGTACTTCATATGGATGGGGATCATGACATTATTCAGATTTTACATATCAGACATTGGTTGTAAAGAAATTAGGAACAAACTTAGATCCTCTGCTACATTTTAAGTGATGAAGTACTGTGTAATATATTCATGTTACTCTAACCCCGAGATTCCACCAGATATGTGTCCGCTGCGTTACGGCTCTGATCCGGTTTTGCTCCGCCGTTAACACATAGACTAGAGTGAAACCTATCAGCTCCGCTGGCGTGGTGGAGCCGTAATGCAGCGGACACGTATCTGGTGGCATCTAGGGGTAATAAAATTTAATCAATCAATCGCAAAGAAGAAATTACAAATTATTTCATTAATCATCTGGCAATAAGCAACAAATTGCCAACTGTAGAGAGTCAATTTATTATAATTGAACACAGTCTTTTTATAAACTTGAAGTTATGTAATCCATGCACCTCATTTGTTTTCTTTAGATGAAAAGTACTGTACAAGTTTGGCAGGATTGTCAGTAACAGAACATCTCTTCTCCAAAATATTTGGTGTTCCTGTTGAATGTGTCAGACCTCTCTGTGTTCACACACTGACTCTGCGGTTGGCACTCTATGTTCTTCTCGCCGTTGTTGGCAGGCCCAGTGAGTTCCCTGGAGGTAGCTATGGAAACCATGGTCAGTCATTGCCTATCCCAGTTCCCACTCAGCTACAGAACTACCAGCGCATGGAGCAGAACCTCCATTCTACCAAACAGGATGGCTCACCACGGTCTGTATTCACAAACACTGACATACACACGTCCTGACTGCTGCATATGTATAACTACATTTCTTGACTTGACTGCAGTACTTGTGAACTTATATCGTGAACTATGTATTATTAGGCTGTCGACACCAGTGCGTCGGTGCAGCAGTGGAAGCTTGCTGGGCTTTGCTCGGACCGGGCCTTCACCGCCCTACGGGCAGGGAGCAGTCACCGCCAATCGCAGACTTTCGCTGGGAGGCGCCAGACCCTTCCAGCTCTCCTCTCAAGGTAGCTCAGGCTCCTATTTGCTCTGTATACCATATAATATAGTTTATCTACTAACGTTTTTAGCGAATACTCGACTGAAATGAGTATCCGGTGCAGAGCATATACTTTTTTTTTGCACGTGTCATCCAAGTCATCTGAAATTCAATTCTGAGGCTGTTCTGTAAATGGTTTTCTAATAAATGATAAATACAGCTGCTTCTGGTCAACCCATATCACATTCTCAACTGCTGGTTGCTCCCACTTATTTCTGTTGGAAGACCTGCCCATTCCAGGTACAGATGCAGGTAATTTAGTTTGTTGAATAGATATAGATAATGGTGTTATCAGTCATACTGATCCCTAGTATTTACATCTTGAAATGAATTTGGGTGATGTAGCAGATGTGGAGCTAACTGGTTGTTGGCTATATTGCAATACAAGACACTTTATTACATTGATTAAACCTTTAATTCAGTCAAGAAGCTTCTCATATATGACGATTGTTTCTGTGTTTTAATCATTGCAGTAAATTGTGTTTTTTGAGTTTGAGTGTGGTTTTTTAGTTGGACAAAATAAGAAATGTGGGCAATGACTGGACCTTTTTCACTCTTTTACACCCTAAATGGTAAATTACTCAAGTTAGCTGCAGAAAGAAAGGTGATTGGCCGGCTCTAGGTGTTGCCTGAAAAGTTCAACAGAAGCCAAAGAGGGAAATAAGTTTGTGGTTGTGCAATGTCTCTCTCTGAGTCATCCTTGGCTGGAGTTTTGAAAGTTATTGCCTAAGAAAATGAACTGACCTCCTACGTGAACAAACACTCTCCTCCCAGCACCATTTGCTCTCTATTCCTCTGAGCTTCATGCTGCCACAATCCCCTCACTGTCTGGATGTGCCACCGACAGGGTAGTGGAGGAGTTAGACAGGACTTGTCCATCTTCCCTGCTGTGTAAAGGCAGAAATATTCTGACTGTCTGACATCCCCACAGCTCCTCACCACGTTGAAGCCCGGCCTGCTTCTCATCAGCACCCACAGGCGACAGGCCTAGGCACACGGCTCCACAGTGCCCCCTGTTTGCTAGAGTGTGCCAGTGGCGGTGTCAGGCAAAAGATCAGGAAGCAGCACTCAGATCCGGTGGTGGCCCCCTCGACAGGCCTGATGACCGTCCGCCCACTGCACTCCTCCCCCAGACTCAGCGAGCTGATGCAGCGTAGCCCCCTCCCGACCATCCTGGGCTCCCCTTCCAGGGTGAGTCAGCTGGTGTGCATGTGTGTGCGTGTGTTCTCTTTAGTTACACAGAACAAGGAAAGACTACCAAGCAGTTTAAATAAAAGCTCTGGCACCGCTCTCCTTTCCCTCTTGTCTCCCTCATCAGACCATACCTCCATTTGAATTCCCCAAGCCTCCCAGCTCTCCGAACCTTGTGACCTTCCTGACACAGCAGGGTTTGGTCATCGGCTCCCCTTGCAGCAGGACTGCCTCAGCAGAGCCCAGAGAGCCGGGACAACAAGCACCTACACAGGTCACCCAACCTGCACACTGCATCCACAGACGGAGTGATGATACCAAGGGTTTTGGAAGGTTAGATTGATGTTTTTGCTGTCCTGTTCTGTTTGTTAACGGTTACCTTACTAGTGCTGTATAATTTTTTTTTCCAACAGCTACAACATAGACAGGATTTTTTCATTCTTGCATGTAAAAATAGAGACCAAAAACCTAAAAGTGTGGATAGAAACACTGTTAAATATAGCTAGCAGGGAAAAAGTGTATAAACGAATGAAGGCAGCTAGTAAAATTGTATATTAACGAGGATGTTGCCTTATTCAAAACACTTTTCCTTCCTTTCATGTCCTCTTGTCTGTGCCTCTGTTTCTCTCTCTTTGCTGCAGGTCTCAGAGTGCCGGTCGTCTGTCGGACATGCTGCTGATGGCTGCGTTTGGACCAGGCGGACCTGCCGGTGAAAGAGGAAGCACAGAGAACCTGACCTCTGAAAAAGCCATAGACATAACGGGTAGGCACGTCTGTGGATGAGCATATGTATGTAGATTTGGATTTCAGTGTATTTATGTAGCTCAGTCCAACAAGTGACAGGCTTACATAAAGGTCCCTTATTGTAGACAGTGAAAAGTTTAAAATCTTTTTTATTATAAGGCAGGTCTAGGTGCTATAAAATTACTTTTAAAGTATCAAAACAATGAATTGTAGAATTGCACACAGCCTATATTCAGAAACTGTATCTTCAAAAGAGCTGCCAGGACTTCCATAAGGTTGTGATGTCACAAGTATATGGTCACCGCTATCTGCCATGTCCTCAGCATGGCCATGGTTGCAAAAACCACGGCAGAGACACAGGGGGCCATGCCTTCTCAGGCCTGTGAGAGCTAACCAATCAGAGCAGATTGGATTTTTAGTGGGAGGGTGTGTTCAAAGAGACAGGCCATTAAACTGGGGGTTCAGGCAGAGGGTGAATAGAGGTGCTGCAGCAATGGACAGTATGAGAAAAATAATGTTTTTTTTTTATATAAGAGCATGTAAACATATTATAGTAGGCACCTAGAATAAGACTATGAACCTGATAATTTGCATGCAATGGGACCTTTGAAGATCAGATTAGATGCATATGGTTTCCCAACACTCACCCTAACTTCAGTCATTGCTCTTTTCTGCACTCTAGTGCCCCCTTGCAGTGGGGGAGGCCTCGCTCCCGGCTCCTGCAGCCCAGCACAGGTGGTGTTCACCGTGGGCTCTCCTCCAAGTGGCAGCACCCCACCTCATACCTCCAGACAGGGGAAATACTCAGGTATCGCACACACACCCTCATACAACTACGTAGCTTGTTTGCAGTCACACGACAACATTGGTTTTACACTCTGCACTGAATGCAATGTGAAGCACTGCAAGGCCAATTTCTGTCATTTTCCATGATGTGGAAACTTAACTTGAATGTCATGGAGATAAGCATAAAACGTATTTTCTACTGCCTGTAGTTAAATTTAGGAAGTCATAACCTTAATGAATGGTTTTCTGAACACAATTTTCCAGTTTTTTGATTGCCACTTAAAGAAAATTTTCTGTTGGAAGATGCTCATTAACCAGAAGGCACGGACAATGGTCAGCAAGTGAATTCCAAAAACAACAAGCAGCATAGTTGGTAGATTGTGTTGTTTATTGTATAGCGATAAAAGTGCTTGGAGAAAAGAGTTAAGTGTATGAAAATTTAATAAATGTTTTCTATCTCTTTCTGTGACTCCTGCAGGCTCGTTCACTTCAGTCAGCCCCGCAGGCTCCTTCACAAGCCGCTACCCCCAGACAGGCATCTATCTGGATGGCTTTGAGGCTCCTTCTAGTCCTCGCTACAGTTTCACTGATCCAATCACAGCCAACATGGGCGGTCCTGTGACCTTTGAGGCTCCCGAGCTGCCTGAGGAGACACTGATGGAGGTGAGAAGCAGGTGTTATACACAGCTCTGGAGAGTATTTTAAAAAGGAGAGTCACCCCTTAGGTCCTTCGCATTCTATTAATATTTCTCAGCAAGGACTCCTTATGTTGTATAGATAAATCAGGGTTTCATTTTCACACAATCTTGGAATGAAGAATCCCTCTAGAGAGTGTTGAGTGAGAGAAAATTAGAAAAAAGAGAGCAAGGTGTTGTTGAAGTATCTTTAGCGCAAGTCATTGTGGCAAAATAGCCTCAGGTGAAATCTGAGAGTGGAATAATGAAATGTACTGAATCACCTGTCTCCTGTTAATGATGAGTGAATGCAAAATCACATCTCTGTTTAATATTCTACCACTCAACCTCCACCTGGATCTGTCGGAGTGCAGCAGGAGCACACAGACACCGTGCAACGCCTGCGCTTCACTTTGGATTTTGCCCGCTGTCTGATGGAAGTGGCTGGAGCCCGTGGGGCCGCGGTGGCGGGGGAGCAGGGGGAAATTTCTCATCCCTCTGTCCTTCAGCCGCAGAGCCTGGTAGCAGATCAGATAAGCTCGCTGAGCCGAGAGTGGAGGTAAGGCCGTATCAGATGTGGCTGTGAGCAAAGATGCTGTTTATCCAATTTGGGTAGAACATGACTTCAGAGTGGATCTTTTGCCTGTGCACAAGGAAAGTCACAATTTCAACTCTGAAACAAAAAATAGAACAAATTGAGCTTTCAGAACCCCCACTGCCACTTGCATGCGTCCAAAGAAAAACACACTCCAAAGTAACACAGATCCCTAGCTGTGTTACTTTGGAGTGTGTTTTTCAGCAGCCTGCAGCTGCACTTCTCAGTAGACACAGAAATGCTGAGGGTAACTCAAAAGCAGCAGAAATGTAGGGTCAGTTTTTTTTTCACAGATCCTTTATTCATATGTTTTGGAAGAGGGTTGTACTCGTGAGGGAAGAACTGAACTGACATTGCCAGAGATCCATTATTGATTTGTCTGGGTAGAGGGTTTACTCTGGACAGATTTGAGACACCAAACTTGGCAACAAGCTGAATGTCTGTCTTCTCATAATGGAGGATGTGGTGTTAAATGGGAAAAACATTGGTCTCATCTCTGCTAAACACATCTGTCATACCATCTGTCCTCACAGTCATGCAGAACAGCTGGTTCTCTACCTGAAGACTGCAGAACTCTTGTCCACGGCCTTACACACAGCCATGGAGCGAGTGAAACAGGGCAAACTCTACCCATCTGCTACAGTCAAACAAGGTAGGAGCCATTTCATTCTGTAAGGTGGAGAGTCTTGTTAAGGTGAATGAAAAATAATTTTGATCATAACCAGTTGCACAATGAAATTAAAGTACATTCTTTCAAATGTTCTGTCAACACACAGTGGTGAGGAGGCTGAACGAGCTGTACAAATCCAGTGTGGCATCCTGTCGCTCACTCAGCACCCGTCTGGAGCGCTTCTTTTCCAGGAAGCACCGTCTAATGGACCAAATCACTTCCATCACAGCTGAGCGGCTGCTGTTCAGCCACACTGTGCAGATGGTAAGCCAGGAAAAATTAGACCGCTGTGGAGCAGAGAGGTAGACAAGGGTTACTGACCAGCAGACCACAGCTTAACCATTAAGCTACTGTGTGTGTGGGCATCCAGTGAATTTTAGTCCTTGCATTTGTTACAAATTTAAGTATATCTATGTGGAAAATACTCCCTCCATCTCTCTTTAAACCTAGGCTATGAGAAGTTGCTCCCAAACTATTGCTTTATGATCACATGAACATTGAAGACACAAAAGTAATTGGATTCTACTTAGTTTTGTATAAATGTATTTGTATATTCACTCATAATAAAGTTACTACTGAGAAGCAAGTGAGAAAAGCAAATTTTGGTGATCCATTTTCTAATGGCAAAAATTATACATGCGTTTAAGAGCAAGTGACGGAAAAAGGTATTCCAGGATAATCTTTCTCCATTAATT